>JAWPHD010002771.1:0-241669 GCA_037043455.1 Cyrtodaria siliqua | reverse complement strand
AAGGAGTTGCTAGTTTCTCACACTTGCTATTTCAGTTAGGTTGACCAATTTTTAAAGAAATCACAGATATTGCTGCATTACGCATGTCGTTATGCCACTGAAGGAACTAATTATGTCCTTAGGTGTTAATTGTATATTCAGTATATATTCCTCTGACTAGGGAGCATAACAGGACCAATTCGGGAAATAGCCGATAAACTGTGAAAGTATAGATGTTAAATCATGAATATTTTGTCGCTTTTCTTCTTTTTATACCAGATAAGCACGGCACGCATGTGCAACAACCCTACGCCTAAAAACTGGACGCAGTGAGTTTTTAAAAAATCAAGATTGCCATGTGTCCCTTTAACATGATTAAACACAAATATCACATTCTTATTATACTACACGTATACGCCAAACCATGGCGCAATGTCTGAGCTGCACACTAATAATGCATATCAGACATTGATACCCTATTATGTATTATTTACATAAAACATAGTTTTGGGGGCCATTTCAATAAACTGCATACAACAATTTTGTTCATAAGACTGTCCCTATTGTTTTTCCTTAGCATTTGAGGTATCGTTAGAAGTTTAGTGAAACGGGCCAAGGTCCATAAATCAAGGTCGCTGTTATATTCATTAGAGATTCAAAAGCACAATAGGTATTTACAACTGTAAGAAAAGCACATGTAGTGCCACAAACAACTCTAAAATACAATCATGAATGGAGCAAATAGTCACTTATGGACAATAGAGGGCAGATCTAGAAATGGATGCTTTGTGAGAATGTTCCATTGGAAGTAAGAAAGTATAAAATTGCTAAGGGGAATAACTCTTAATTTAAATGAAGATAAGAGTTCGAACTGGTTATTGTGCTCTGACCTTCACCTCAAAGCCATCTTTCAAATAAAGCTCAAGATCAGAATTACAAGTAGAAACTTACAAAGGGCAATAACTCTAATTTGAAGATAGAAGTATGGTTCTTGTGCTCTGAACTTCCTTCCATTGCTCTTTATCATTGTGTCGAGTTTCATTCCAGTTCTATTAGGGCTATTCCATTAAAACATACCTGGAACTTTATTTTGCATCTATGTGAGTGTTCAATCTCAAAAGTGCCTTCACGGGGTCCCATGTATGTTTTAATGGAATAGCCCTTACAAGTGTTCAAGTCAAGCTCCAGATAAGAATTAGAAGTATAAAACCACAAAGGGTAATTACTTGTAATTTGAATGAAAATATATATACACATCCCAGGGCTTTTTTTCTAAGAATTGTGAAGACTCCCTAGCATGGTCATTTGTGGAGAAAAAAACGTGCAATAACTGTCTGATTTGTGAAAAAAGTATTGAAAGATTAATTGTTAAAAGAAATATTACTCAATAGATGCATACATTGTTTTTGTGGGAGGAGGCCACTATAAAACAATACAATTATTCAACATATGTTACATTTTAGATAAACTTTCTAATGTAAATGTATCCAAAACAAAACAATATTGAGTGAGATATTGAGAAAGTTAGATGAACAAATGTTGTTTAGCCAAAAAAAAAAATAATAAGCCACAATTGTGAAAAAAATTACCAATTTTGAATTGTGAAGTAGCCGAATTTGGGCCCCTGTTATAGAAGAAAAAAAGCCCTGCATCCTCTCATTGCCATATATCATTGTTTCAATCAAATAAAAAAAAAAAATTATTATGGCCAGACAAGATATGCCGGAAGGATGGAAGGACGTACGGACAAAGCATCTGCCAAATGCTCCCCCAAAAATTTAGGGCCAGGGGAGCATAAAATCAGTCATATAGCTTGGCACGGCGGCGAAACCAACATGTTGTAACTTGCTTTATCACATAACTGACGGTGTGGGAGTGGAATAACACCATTCTATATTTTCGATATACCACCAGTTATATAAGTATGCAAATAAGTATGCAAATTAGGCTTTCTAGGCTATTGTTTTTTTTGTATTATATTTACACGAGCATATTTATGATTTACTTATATTGCCTATTGATGCTGCCTTGTTGGTTATAGATGAGATCATGGCGGTGATTTCTTTATTTACACTGTCCTGTTTAAATGGGATGACAATAGGGTAAGTGTGAGGTATGGTGCACCCTAGAACCGGTTTAAACCCCCAGTGGCCTACTTTGCCACTGACCGTTCCAAGGCGGTAGCCCTATTGTCAACCCTTTTGTGTTTGTGATGTCGTTTGCATTTATTATTGCTTTTGCCTTTTTGTTTGTCTGTTTGCGTGTTTGTTTCTGTGTTTTGTGGTTGACTGCATGTCCTCCTTGAATGCTACTTTCCCTGTCCGATATTTTTATATTTCTTAGTATGAGCTGTCAAAAAAATTGATAATGACTATGATCCAATTCCCACGGCTTATGTCGGTTTCGCGTGTTAAAGCGACAGGCAAAATGCAATAAAAATCTATATGTGAGAATAGGTGATAAATAGAATCCAACATTCGTTCTCATTCATTACTGAATTTATTAAACTCGTTAGCAAAAATGATATAATGCTCAGCAAAAGCCTAGCATTATATCATTTTGCCAACTCGTTTAATAAATTCAATAATGAATGAGTACTCATTTAAGATCCTCTATATATATACTCTTCTAAAAATATATCACACTCGGAGACTTTCCGGTAAAGTCTTTAAGGTTGAATCTACATAGATTACATTTCTTGAAATGATTTACCGATATTTCTGAGGAACGGAAAAGGAATAAATCCTACTGGGAACTTATTCCCTTGTGAAATATAATGACTAAACGGATGTTCTGGAAATTTGACGTACAAGGACAACACTACGTGTATATGCCCCCTCCACTATTGTGGTGCATTGTATAAAAATGTCTGAATTGCACCTGTACATTCCAGGCGGCAGCGTATGAGCACTGGTCACACTTGAACGGTTTGTCGCCGGTGTGGGTCCTCTGATGGGAGACCAGCTGGTAACTCTGCACGCACGTGAAATCACATTGGTCACACTTGACGTTGTGCGTACCTGTCATAATGGAAGAATGTGGGAGTAATGGTTACAAGCCGAAATATTTTTGAGACTATTCACAATTTTGTCCATGATGCGTTACTTGTTATCATTCCAGTTTTATATTTTTCTTGCAATAATTTTTTTTTAACTCGTGACATTCTGTTATGCATATTTCCACTTCATACCGACTCTGAATTGACTGACCCGACAACTGACCAACCACCGGTATGACTCCTATATACCCACTCACATTTCGTGTGCATGAGTATAAATATTCACCATCCAATATTTTATGTATATACATGTATCAATATATTCCCAAACATTACAGATTTCATTTATAGATATGCTTCAGCATAATCTCAAATATGCGCCATCATGTATATCATATATTATACATGTATCAGTATTTTCTCAAATATATACACATTTTTGCAGCTATGCACACACATATGTACCATACCCACATATATTTACACTTGCATGCCTACAATTCTGCCAAATCAACTCCTAAGGATATATATGGATTACTTTTTTGAAAAAGAGGGGAAAAAAAGCTTGACAAAACATTTTCTAGAACACAGAGTTAAAAAAAGGAAAAGAAAGAAGACAATTAAAAAGAAAAGGTTGAAAAATAGACAATAGTGCTTACTACATGTATGACGAGTGTTGTGGTGCCCTGTATTCTGGAATATTTCATTCAGGTTTAGTAAAAACAAATACGCCTATTTTACCAGTGTTTATATATCAGGGCTTTTTTCCACAAAATTGGGAAGAGGCCCAGGCCTGTCCATTTTGGGAAAAAAGAACACGCTTATTTCTCATTTTGGGAAAAATACAAGGTTTCATAAATTAAGTAAATATGACATTAATATACTTTATTTATATTGTCATCCATTATTTACCATAATTATTAACTTTTCCAAGTCGGAATTTACTTAGCAGACAAAAATACACTGCTGAATTCATGATTTTTCTCAAATTCTGAGAGACTGCTGTTTTCCGATTGGGAAATATTTCTGCCACAGTTGGGAAAAAACAGTCCAATTTTCTGTTGGGAAGAGGCCCTTTACAGGCCTCTGTTATACAGGCCTCTGTTATATAAGGTAAAAAAGCCCTGTTTATTGACTCCACATGGCTTCTAAGTGTTCTACTTTCAAATTTGTACAGCTCTGCTATCCGCTGTATTACAACTTTACAATTCCAAAACGGGTTACGGTTTCTGGTAAAATATTGCAAAAGCTGCGAACATTGTTACCTAGGATTTTCATTTTAGCCAATAGTTAGTTCCTAGCTGTCAGAATCATAGCTCTTATGGTTTTATATTCTGTACCTACCACAAAGATATGATGCAGCGTACAGAACCTAGAACTATCACTGAAGGTGATGAATACCTTCGCTTAAATTCTAAGGGCCATAATTCTGTAATAAATTAGGATATCAACAATGGATGATGTAGAGGGACATATAAGGTCATCAGTTGTTGTGTGTATATGAAGTTTGGGAACAACTCATTCAAAACTGTTTGAGGAATGCAAGTAATAACTAGAATGGCGTTCCACGGAATACTTGTGTCGCCTGCCTTGTGCTTATTTCAGTAAGTACAATATGACTATAAAGTTTGAAGACTTGTGCAATCCTTCAGGAGTGAATGGAGCAGTTTTTTTTAAAGTTTATGAAAAGGGGCATAGATCTGTATTGTGTATGGATATGGATAACTGTATACAGTTTCATGACCATAGGTCAATATTTTGCCAAGTTATAAGCTGGGTTAGTTTGCAGGTTCAAGTTTTATGAAAATGGGGCATAAATCTGCCAAAATAAAAGTCAGAGTTATTGGACATATGTAATGGCATTCCTTCGATTAAGATGAATAAGTGTGTGAAGTTTCATGAACAGAGGTCAAATACTTTTCAAGTTATGCCCAGTTATAAACTTGGTTAGGCTGCAGGTTAAAGTTTTATGAAAAGGGGCATAACTCTGCTGAAATGAAAGTGAGAGTTATTGGTCATAAGTAACAATATTTTGTGTAGTAAGATGAATATGTGTGTGAAGTTTCATGAACATAGGTCAAATACTTCTTAAGTTATGGCCAGTTAAGAGCCTGGTTAGGTTGCAGGTTAAAGCTTTATGAATTTAAGGAGGCATAACTATGTCAAAATTAAAGTCAGAGTTATTGGACATGTGTAACAGCATTAATTGGGTTAAGATGAAGATGTGTGTGAAGTTTCATAAACATATGTCCAATACTTTTCAAGTTATGGCCAATGGACGATAGACGACGGACAAAGTCATCCCTAAGTGTCTGCCATGCTATGCAGGCCACACAAAAATGTGCTAAGTGACAGAACGTGATGTGACAGGATGTGACTTGTCATGACAAAAATGTGTTACGTGAAGGGACGTTACGGACAACGTGATTCCTTAATAGCCCCCACTTCATTTTGTATAAATATAGGTAGGTATGCGGCATCCACACTTTATGGCGAGGTTTCTGAAGAAATCGTGCAATGTCTGCATAAACAACCGTCATATTTCAATTGACTTAACCTTAAATGTCCATGTATACAACTCACCAAAGAGAAGGATATCACATATATTTTGTAAAGACATTCTTCCACTTTCCTAATCAGTTATCTACAATTTCAATCCAGTGCAGGGAATTTTCTGCATTTTTGGAAGTGGGCCAGGGGCCTTTTGAATTGGGAAAAATGCGCGTGAAATTTAGAAATTGGGAAAAATAATAGTCCTACTATATTACATAGTAAGGCACTAAAAATTCAAAATCAATCTCTTATACAAGTCTGCAACAAATACATTGTCAAATAGGGCTACATTTAATATAAAAAATATATATATATATATATTTGTTCAAAACAATTTGGGGGAAAATATTTTGCTTTTTTGGGAAAATATGAGGATATTTTGGGAAAGTATGAGGATATTTTGGATTGGGATGGGGCTGAAATTCGTCCTCAAATTGGGCCTAGAAAAATCCCTGCAGCGAGTCAATCTGCACCAAAACGAAAAAAAATCGTTGAGTCAATCTATGGAATAACAATTAAAAATGTAAATAACAGTGAGTCAAATTAGAAAAATATGAGTATTTGACTTATGACTGGCAGGTAAATAAATCACTGCTTGAGTTAAATATTTTTTGTAACTAACAGATCATAAATGGGTCCACATCCTTTACTATGCTTCTGGATTAGTGATATGGTAAGAGGTCACCTCCAGATTGTGCCATATATATACAATATAACAGAATGAAACTGATACGGGGAAATTGGTTTTGCTTGTTCAGCAAGTATTCTATAACAAGAAAGTACTTCTTTCCAAAATGGATTGTGTTTCTGCTTTCCTGTTACATCGTTGCCCATTTGATGAACTTACTGAAGGTATATGTAACATTTCCAATAGGGCTGCGTACCGGTTTCCGGTATATATCGAATACCGGTATTTAAGGTTCGATCGATATATCGTATCGAACGTGTCCGTATCGGTCAAAATATCGATCAAAAGTGAACTCTCTCCCATTGCATACAGTACAGCTCACGCGAAGCCCACACTTTACTCTTTCACGCCGAGTGAGGAATTTACAAATCGCGTAATTACGCGGAGTTTCGATAATAAAACTACGCGGAGTCGGAAAAGCTTCTCGGCATACTTTCGTGGCTCGGCGTACTTACGCCACGAAAGTACGCCAAGATACTCCGCGAAGACAAACTCGGAGTTCGCCGAGAAAAAAACTGCACAGGTAAGAGGTGCAAATTTTTCTAATTGCAGTCATTTTAATGCATAATTATTCAATAACTTTAGGAAAAATCGAAGCAGAAGACTTTTTATTTGTTTTGGAAAAGCGGATGTGGGAATATTTGAATGCACAGATTATGTTTACTGGGTCACAACAGTTATATGGCTGTTCCTATTACGGTCTTCGCGGCGACTGAACATAATATCGAATTAGTAATTATACTGAAAATTATAATTTTCTTTTTAATTAGTCTTTCTTTGGAACAAATTTTACTATTCTGATGTTTATTATTACATCGATGGGTTCTTTAGTCAGAAATAATCAGAAAAATGGTAAAGAATTCCGGGTTATAAACCCGTTATTAGTGCCGCCTTGTTAAAAGATACATACATGGCTAAGGATTATGGGTATTTAGTATTTATGTCGGTAGGAAAACTGTTGACTTTCGGACAACAAAAACGAACAAAACTTGTGATTAAATGCATTAAAAGTTTGAAATATGTATTTGTTTCGAAATTTATTCATTGTATTTTTCAGTCGTGTCAACTCTGTATATAAAAGATGCACTCGGCGTCTCATTGTTTGTACTTTTTCTGGCGATTGATTGCTTTTTCAAGCGGTAAGTTGAAAAGTTGTCGGAAAATTCTGATTTTTCCCCCAATAATAAATCACCACAGGTGTGCACTGATGGTTAATTGGATGCAACGATATTCTTGAAAAAGAATTCAGATAAAGCTTCTGTGTTTACTTTTTGAATGAATAAATGACAAAACGTTTACATTTTAGTCTTTTATTACTGCTGAAAAAATATCATATGATATATCGAATATCGATCATTTTGTATCGATACAAATATCGTATCGATCATTCTGACCGATACGCAGCCCTAATGTCCAAGCATAATTCAGACCACTTACTAGTACTAATTAAGCTCATATCTGTGTCAGCTGATAGATTGTCAATTGTGGAGGGTTGAAGTATTAAGGATAACTGGATAACATAACAGTTTATTATAATAACTAAGTTGTTTATAAATGTTTTATTATTTGATCAATAGGGTTCAAGACGTCATAATTATATTGTCTATCTATCTACATGTATACATGTATAGGTTAAGAAACGGCATGGTGCCACATTATACTATAATGTTTCCGATTATGATGTCGACGGTTCAAAAAATAAGTACTTTTTCATGATTGTGACCTAACAACAACCAAGGGGAGGGAGGGGGAGAGTGTTTATAATGGACCTATTTATTTCGGGGTTTTGATAATATAATTCAGTCTTGCATCCAACATTTCGGTCCAGATCTGATAAAACTGTCAATTTCCGAAGGGTCTTCCAAAGCTTCTGAAGAAGAAAAGGCTGATTTTTTAAACAGTGCTGCGTACTAAAAATCAGTCACCACAAACATGACATAACACCTACCTTCATGTATTGCTGTGACATGGTCCCTTAATTTTTGATCACTCTTGGCTGCATAGGTACACTGTGAACATGGGAAACGGCGAATGTTTTGGTGCACTGTTCTAATATGTGCTTTCAAACTACCCTGTCCCTTTAACAGTTTACCACAAACATCACAAGCAATTTCTCCCTGGCAGTTGTCACCGTGAGCGTTTCTGTTTTTTCTCGTATTTTTAAAATAACTATTACATTTTTCACATTTTTGCATCTTATCTTTATGGTGTTTAAATAAATGTCCTGTCAATGAAGTCCAATTTGTAAACGAAACCGTTTCACTGTCATTAGAGCAGTACTTGCAAGCATACACGTTGATTTTATGCACAGTCAGCAAATGACTGTACAAAAGAGATTTCCGTCCAAATTTCTCGTCACATTCAGAACATTTTAATTTCTTCTTCTTATGGACATCGATTTTGTGCATCTTTAATGCATGTGAATTGTTGGTACTGAAGTCGCATTGGTCACAATCATAGTCACCATTCACATGTTCTTCAATATGTTCTTCCAAGGCACTCTTATTTATTGTTCTATAAATTTTACATAGCGCGCACACAAGAAGCTTCGTCAACTTTTCTTCTTTTGATTTTGCTCTATCTTTTCTCTCAATAGACACTTGTTCTTCTTCATAATACTTATCCGAATGCTCATCTAGTTTGATTTTGATTCGTTTTTTCATTTTCTCCAAATTGCTTTTCATTTTCTGCTCTCTGGCTCTCTTTTTCCTATACTCACTGTCCGAGTCAAACTCATTCTCGGAGTCTTCTTCAGAAAGGTCGGAAGATGAAGTGGTATGGCCATCACCTCCATCCAGTGAAACAGACCTCACTCTCTTTGTTCTACTAAACAATTCTTCTACATCAAAATCAGGATCAGGATCTTTTTTGCGCTTCATTAGATTTGTTTTCTCCTCATTGGATTCATCCGTCTTCTCGTTAAGATTTCCATCAGAACTTTCTTTAACATCTTCAACATGATCTTCGACGTTATCTTTATCCGCAAACAAGCACTTGCTGTCAGGTTCTCCTATTTCCTCCTCATTTTGATCATCACTAACACCATCTTCAGACTCTGCTTCGGTGTGGCTCTCATCTAGATCACTCATTTCATCTAAATCATCAAAAGCCGAATAATCTGGTCGAAACCCTTTCGATCTCAGCCTGGAGCTCTTTCTATAGCTTTCATCATCATCAAGTTCCTCTTCTTCTATCTTTACCAGTTTACTTTGTTTTTTAAATTCAACTGCGAATTGTGATGCTTTCCTTCCTCTCTTCTTTGGTTTTAGATCCGTAGAAGTGTTGACAAGTTGTTGTTTTCCCTTTTTCCTTTTTAAAAGAAGTCTCTCTTTTTTTGCCCGAGCCTTTTCACTGGAAATAACAGCTTTTGTTACTACATTATCCAAAAGTTGTTTAACAAAACCTTCATTGGAATGGTCTCTTTTCAGTGGAGCCCGTAACCGTTTTCTTATACTCTCAACCCATGTGTTCTGACTGTTTTTCTTTGTGATATCATCATGTATGTTATTTCTAATCACAGCCTCAATTGTTTCCACTATATTGTCTGTAATGTTAATATGAACAGGGGCAACATTTATATCCAAGTTCAGTGCTCTATACTCCAGTATGATGTATGCTTCACTATCATACGCCTGCTGAGTATATGGGCTGTTGAAGTGCACAGTGAAAGGGACATTCAGTGGTAGGCCACGTATCGCATAAATATTCGGCGTATGTCTGTGTTCCAACATCCTGTTATTCAAAATGTCCAATCTTACGGCATCTTTTGTTTCCACTCCATTATCAATAGGCACTGCTGGAAGTTCCAAGCAACTGAAACAAAAAAATAAATACAAGATTTGAAAGAGCTGTCAGAGATCTGCATTTTTGACAAATATCTAGTTTATATAAGGAGGAAAGTAGGGATGTGGTAAAAAACTTAGTAAAAGGGGAGAAGTATCAAAATGCGTAACAGATTAATCAGTAAAATGTTACCATAAGTTTGTAATTCATGTCTACATATTAGGTCAAGAATTTTTGATTTTTTCGGTCTCGGACTCTCTGACCCTAATTTTTATAACAAGAGGCCCAAGAGGGCCTGTATCACTCTACTTGCTATATGGAGTCTGTGGTAGGGAAGACGACATTGATATGCGCAACTAGGCTTGGTACAGATTATCCCTGCCAAGTTTCACTCAAATCCAGCCTGGGGTTCAGGAAAACTAGTTTGGATAAAGTTTGAGTATAAGGGGCCATAACTCTATCAAAAACTATTCAACTGGAACATGGCCATGACATGCACAACTAGGTTTGGTATTTATCATCCCTGCAAGGTTTCGTTTAAATCCAGGGTTTAGGAGAACTAGTCCGGACAAAGTTTGTGTACTAAAACCTTTAAAGTGCCATAACTCCGCCAAAAATCATTCAACCATGACACGGCGATGATATACATTTACAACTAGGCCTGGTACTGATCATCCCTAAAAACTGTTGCTGAAATCCGGCCATGAATTCAAAAGAGACTAATCTCGGCGAAGTTTGTATATGGTCATGAATTCACTGTCCAGGAATATGTGTTCCCTAACTTCTTAAATATTAAGATGGAAATTATAAAAAAAAATATAGAATGATTTTTGCTTACATATCACATTTTTACATACGTGAGATAAATTAGTGGTTTCTCAATGTGAGAATATGTTTGGGAGTGTCAATTCAGTCTGAATAATACCAAAACACCTGGACATTTGCTAAACAAAATGATGGCGTGGTTTTCTTCAGCATCAGAAAATGAAAACAAAAGCTGTTTGTATTCTGTTTTCAGAAGATTGTTGTATATGGATGATATTTTTATATTAAACATTAAAAAAATGTTTTACGTTTTTGATCATCTTTAGAAAGAAAAAAATAATTGGCGTAACAATCCGGGTCCAAGTGAGTCACGCCTATATATAACAAGAGATCAATGACCTTGAAGCTCTACTGATAGGTTTTGATAGCTTGATCAGCATTCCTGTGAAGTTTCATGAAAATCTGTCAAGTAGTTTCAGAGGAGTAGTCGCTACAAGTTTTTACTATATAACTCTATGTAAACACAGATGGCCACTGGCAGCCATGTTTAATGTCAAATCAAAATATTTTTCAACCAGGACCAACATGTCGTCATGCTGATCATTTTAGAAAAAGTCCCATATCAATATCACTTATAGTTTTCAAGAAGTAGGTGCTACAAACTTGTGTTTTTTTTAAATCTATTTTTAGCCGTGGTGGCCATCTTGAATTTCCGACTTGAAATTTTGCTAGGATCAACAATGGCATTAAGTGCAACATTCCTGTGAAGTTTCATGAAAATCTGTTAAGTAGTTTCAGAGAAGTAGTCGCTACAACTTTTTTTACTATATAACTCTTGTAAACAAAGATGACCACTGGCAGCCATGTTTAACGTTGAATCAAAATGATTTTCAACAAGGACCAACATCATGTCATGCTGATAATTTTAGAAAAAGTCCCATATCAATATCACTTATAGTTTTCAAGAAGTAGTCGCTACAAACTTGTTTTTAAAAAATCTATTTTTAGCCGTGGTGGCCATCTTAAATTTCTGGCCGACCTGAAATTTTGCTAGGATCAATTAGACACCAAGAGCAACATTCCTGTGAAGTTTCATGTAAATCCGTCCAGTAGTTTCAAAGGAGTAGTCGGTAATTTTTTTTAGTAAATTAAAACAAATTTGGAAAAGGACCAACATCATGTCATGCTGATAATTTTAGAAAAAGTCCCATATCAATATCACTTATAGTTTTCAAGAAGTAGTCGCTACAAACTTGTTTTTCAAAAATCTATTTTTAGCTGTGGCGGGTATCTTAAATTTCTGACCGACCTGAAATTTTGCTAGGATCCATTAGACACCAAGAGCAACATTCCTTTGAAGTTTCATGTAAATCCGTCAAGTAGTTTCAGAGGAGTAGTCGCTACAATTTTTTAGTATATAACTCTATGTAAACAAAGATGGCCGCTGGCAGCTATGTTTAACGTTGAATCAAAACAACTTTGGACAAGGATCAACATTATGTCATGCTGATCATTTTAGAAAAAGTCCCATATCAATATCACTTATGGTTTTCAAGAAGCAGGCGCTACAAACTTGTTTTTAAAAATCTATTTTTAGCTTTGTTGGCCATCTTGGAATTCACATCAATGTGAATGTTTGCTAGGATCAACTAGACATCATGGGCAACATTCCTGTAAAGTTTCATGAAAATCCATCCAGTAGTTTCAGAGGAGCCTCAAAAAAAGGTTTACGGATGGACAGACAGACACGGACACCGCACCATGGCATAAGTAAAACAGGTTTCTGTGAGTTTTAGAAGAAAGATTGTATGCAGAGAGCTAAACAACCTATATACACACTTTTAATTGTGGGAATGAATTTTAACATACTTTGACAACACAAGAACACTCAATAACAATAGATTTATCGTTAGTTTTGGATTCACAAATGTGCCTAACCCCCCTATACCTTCAGTTTTTATTGCATATTTTGCATTTTAGCCCTTTTTATTTTTTTGCTTCTTTAATAGCCTGTACGCATGTGCGTACATGCGTATTCCCAGGTACGCCCCTGACTTTCGTTTTCATTTTGAGGCACGCCGTTAATGGCAAGTCGGAAAATTAAACAACAATACCACATGGTTGTTACAACGCTTTGTGGCAGATCATCGATTTAAACGAAAATGGCGGATAATACTGAAAGGTGTGGGGAGGGTTGGTAGGTATTTTTCAAGTGTTACGCCCTAAGAAAGATGGAGTACCTTTTAAAAATGCTAAATTCTATCAAGCTCTAGTTTAGTTCAGCATGGGACGACATGCTTACGTATAGAAAACGTCTTTTAACGATGTTATAGCGAACAATTGCATCATGAATTATGTCGGTGTGTGCAAAATTCTTCCTCGACTGCCGTGGAAGGAAATACTGTTTTGATTCTTTTGCATGAACCTGCAATCATTTAAATTGAGAAATTAATCAGTGGGTGTTCCGCAAACAAACCTGGTATGAAACAAGTATTTATTAGAAATATTATGGCAGTTTGAATGGGAGCTGGTATAGGTGTAAAATGGACTCGTTGGTCGTAACCTAGATTCGAAATTTGATATAAAAGTATGGTATCAATGTTACAAACTTTGCAAAGACTGTATTTTGATTATCATAATGACATTGCTGTCTGCATTACCTCTAAGTAATTTCACATTAACTTGGTTGCAACAGATCAGAGTAGTGATTGTTAATTATTTTAGTTTTTCCAGGATTACAAATCCCGGCTGGACTCCAATTTGTCATGTCCCTGTAACATCCATGACACGTGAACATAAAATTTGGTAATAATTATTGTTGCCTGAAACTTGAGTTTACTGAACCATGCCAGTTGTTGTTGTTTTTTCAAAAAGAGGACAGATAGAATACTTACTAATTCTGTGCAATGAAAATGAAAGCTTAAAATTATATGTGGTGTAACAAGGACGTTTTTTGGTGTCATCTGTTTTGGGTCCAGTTACATTCTTTACTTTTCATATCATATTAATGTGAATCTCAATATTTTGATTCCTCAAAAGCTGGCAAAAGAAACTTAATGGAAATTAACTAATGTTTGAAGCTTTAAAGCCACTTTTTTGAAGTATTTACCTGTATTATATATTTATTTTTTTCATTGGTGTCCAGAGTTACATCTTAAAAAAAATTCATGAAATTATATGTCTTTTTAGGGCCTTTCCCATTGCAATATTATCTTGCTCTTTTACTGTAATACAGCTGACTAGGTCCCTTTTCATTTACTACTGACATTAAAATGAATTAATATTTAAAAGTTAGACACCAAGAGGTTGTGGGTGTAACACATATTCCTGGACAGCAAATTCATTGACATTAACAAGATGTGCAAGTTTGGTAAAGATCAAATAATAAATGAAGGTGCTAGGATGTTCACAAGGCAAAATATGGCATTTTTCAGAAAATCAAGGCCATAACTCTGGTGAAAATAATCCGATCTGGCCGGTTTTCGAACATATCCGAGCTTTCATTGATATAAAGACCCTGGTAAAGTTTGGTAAAGATCCGATTAATAATGAAGACCCTATAGTGTTCAAAAGTTAAAGGACGGACAACAGATGACGGATGACAGACAACTCGTCATCCCATAAGCTCTAAAAATGAAGGAAAAAAGATAGAAGCAAGAGGCTCAAGAGGGCCTGTGGACGCTCTACTGGCTCAAGATAAAGTTTATGTATAAGGGGCCATAAGCCTTTCAAAAATCATTCAACCAGAACATAGTGGTGATATATGCAACTAGGCTTAGTACTGATCATCCTCGCCAAGATACGCTAAAATCTGGCAAAGAGTTCAGAAGAGACTAATCTGGACAAAGTTTGTGTATTAAAACATTTAAAGGGTCATAACTCTGCCAAAAATCATTCAACCAAAATATGGCGATGATATGCACAACTAGGCTTGATACTGATCATCCTTGTCAAGTTTCGTCTATATCCAGCCAGGGGTTCAGGAGAACTAGCCCGGAAAAAACTTGTATCAAAATCCTTTAAAGGGCCATAACTCTGCCAAATATCTGTAAACCGGAACGTGACGATGACATGCACAACTAGGCTTGGTGCTGATCATCCCTGCAACGTTTCGTTGAAATCTGGCGAGGGGTTCAGGAGAAGTAGATCAAAGTTTGTGTATTAAAACCTTTAAAGGGCCATAAATTCTGCCAAAAAATCATTCAACCGGAATACGACAATGATTTGCACAACCAGACATGGAATTGATCATCCCTAAAAAGTTTCGTTTAAATCTGGCCAGGGGTTCAGGAGAAATAGTCAGAACAAAGTTTGTGTATTAAAACCTTTAAAGGGTCAAAACTCCACCAAAAATCATTCAACCGGAACATGGCGATGAATTGCACAACTAGACATGAAATCGATCATCCCTAAAAAGTTTCGTTTAATCCGGCCAGGGGTTAAAACCTTTAAAGGGCTATAACTCCGCCAAAATCATTCAACTGGAACACGGTGACTATGTACAACTAGGCTTGGTACTGATCATCCCTGCAAAGTTTAAATGAAATCCGGCCAAACCGGTGTACTCCGATGTAAATGGTCCAATCTGGATGGTTTTCGAACTTGTCCAAGCTTTCATTGATATTAACAATCTGGTCAAGTTTCTTAAAGATCGGATGAAAGATTGAAGGCCCTATCGTCTTAACGAGGCAAAATATAGCATTTTGAACTAAATCAAGGACAACAACTCCGATGTTACTGGTCCGATTGTCTGGTTTTCGAACTTGACCAAGCTTTTATTGACATTAACCATTTGATAAAGTTTGGTAAAGATCGGATGAACAATGAAGCTCCTATTGTCTTAACGAGGCAAAATATAGCAATTTTTACTAAATCAAGGGCAATAACTCCGCTGTTAATGGTCCGATCTAGCTGGTTTTTGACTTTGTCCGAGCTTTCATTGACAATCTGTGCAAGTTTGGTAACGATCAAATAATAAATGAAGGTGCTAGATTGTTCACAAGGCTTAATATGGCATTTTTCAGCAAAACAAGGGCCATAACCCCGGTGAAATTAATCCGATCTGGCTGGTTTTCGAACTTGTCTGAGCTTTCATTGATATAAAGACACTGGCAAAGTTTTGTAAAGATTTGATTAATAAAGAAGGCCCTAGTGTGTTCACAAGGCAAACGGAGTTAACTGGATTTATCTGGATGATCATGTATATGTGAATTAAGTTTTAAGAGTCTCAGGCTATATGGCTTTGAACTGGAACTAACAAAACAAGAGCACCACAAGGAGATGCAGACGCACACATTTGAAAAGTTACAATTGCTAAACCAATGCAGATGGGTTTCATAAATAATTTGCATTTTTTATAATTAAAGACATACCATCAAGTCTTCTGAAACACTCCACCCTCTTACTATAATGTGTTAAACAAACAAAGCCATTTTCAGCATGAGATAAACAAGAGGCCCAAGAGGATCTGTGGATGCTCTACTAGATAGTTTATGTATATGGGCCATAACTCCGTCGAAAATCATTCAGGCTTGGTAATGATCATTCTTTCCAAGTTTTGTTGAAATCCGGCCAGGGTTCAGGAGAATTAGTCTGTACAAAGTTAGTGTATTAAAAGGGGCCATAACTCTGCCAAAATTCATACAACTGGTACTGATCATCCCTGCCAAGATTCGTTGAAATTCGGCCAGGAGTCCAGAAGAGACTATTCTGGATAAGTTTGTGTATCAAAACCATTTAAGGGCTATAACTCTGCAAAATATTATTCAAACAGAACATGGCGATGATCATGATATGC
Source organism: Cyrtodaria siliqua (assembly GCA_037043455.1). NCBI lineage: Eukaryota > Metazoa > Mollusca > Bivalvia > Adapedonta > Hiatellidae > Cyrtodaria > Cyrtodaria siliqua. The sequence continues at coordinate 225,106 of JAWPHD010002771.1, read as the reverse complement.
AAAACTAGGTCTGGTACTGACCATCCCTGCAAAGTTTCTCTGAAATCCGGCCAGGAGTTCATGAGAACCAGTCCGGACAAAATTTGTCTATTAAAACATTTAAAGGGCCATATCTTTCAACCGAAATACGGCGATGACACTGGTATAAGTGATTGGTAGAATGGTTTACAGTGGTCTCTAAAAGCAGTTTGTCTCTTGAACATGTTTGACTACATACATTTAAAGGGAATGTAGCGACACAGCCAAACCATCTTTATTACTGAGAGTGCTAAAAAACTTGAATAAGGTGAAATAATTATCAGAATCGGATCATAAATAAAGAAGATATGCTAATCTGAAGGTTTTATTAAAATGATAACAGAAGCTGCCATTTTGAGAGCTATGACATCACAGATTTAAATGACCATACATGGAAATGATTCTTATAAGTATGAACTAGACGAGTGTTCCGTGGAACACATGTGTCGCCTGTCAGCGCTTTGTCATTATAACAAAGTTTTTTGGACCCAGATAAATGACCTTGACAAACTGGTCTGACTAAGTTTTCGTGAAAAAAAAAGAAGAGTATTTAACCCATATAATGGCCTACAGTTTGACCTTGACCTTTATATTTTGGTATGGTTATGTTGATGTTGTCATGGTGAGAATATATTGAAAGTTTTATGAAGAAATATCAAGAAATGAGTTAGTTATAGCCAACGTTAAGTTTCCTGATGGACTGACGAAAAAACTGATCCCTATGTATCGCATTTTTCTTCGAAAAGGCAACACAAAAATTACTGATTTATAGGAAAAAATGACAGCAACTGTATGAAAAATATGTATACTAAATGACAATAATGCTTTATATGAACAGTAAAGGGTTTTGCATTCATTTACAGAGATTTTCTTTGCTTTAAATGATATCTATCGATATATATTACAATATGGTAATTTGGAACTATGACGTCAAAATTGTCAAAATGGTCAAAATGGCAGCTCCCATGTCTGTTTTAATAGACGACGGACAAAGTGATCCCTAAGTGTCTGCAATGTACACATGTGACACAAAAAATAGTGTACCAGCAATCGGTTTATTACTCACCTTAATCCACCAGTTTCACTGTCGGTCTCTGGTAAATGTTCTGTACCTGTCAAAGTTTTCTCACTGCTGAAAATGTTACATAATTTAACCATAAATATCGCACAAAATAATTAGCTTCAAACCTTTAAATACTTTCAGCATTTTATAAATGTAAGGATAACAGTGTTATCTCTCAAGTGATCCTTTTTAACTGAGGAATAGACAGTGTTATCTCTCAAGTGATACTATTTAACTGAAGAATAGACAGTGTTATCTCTCAAGTGATTCTTTCTAACTGAGGAATAGACAGTGTTATCTCTTAAGTGATTCTTTTTAACTGAGGAATAGACAGTGTTATCTCTCAAGTGATACTATTTAACTGAAGAATAGACAGTGTTATCTCTCAAGTGATTCTTTCTAACTGAGGAATAGACAGTGTTATCTCTCAAGTGATTCTTTTTAACTGAGGAACAGACAGTGTTATCTCTCAAGTGATTCTTTTTAACTGAGGAACAGACAGTGTTATTTCTCAAGTGATTCTTTTTAACTGAGGAATGGAAAGTGTTATCTCTCAAGTGATTCTTTTTAACTGAGGAATAGACAGTGTTTATAATAATCTCTCAAGTGATTCTTTTTAACTGAGGAATAGACATTGTTATCTCTCAAGTGATTCTTTTTAACTGAAGAATAGAAAGTGTTATCTCTCAAGTGATTCTTTTTAACTGAGGAATAGACATTGTTATCTCTCAAGTGATTCTTTTTAACTGAGGATTAGACATTGTTATCTCTCAAGTGATCCTTTTTAACTGAGGAATAGACAGTGTTATCTCTCATTAGTGATTCTTTTTAACTGAGGAATAGACATTGTTATCTCTCAAGTGATTCTTTTTAACTGAGGAATAGAAAGTGTTATCTCTCAAGTGATTCTTTTTAACTGAGGAATAGACAGTGTTATCTCTCAAGTGATTCTTTTTAACTGAGGAACAGACATTGTTATCTCTCAAGTGATTCTTTTTAACTGAGGAATAGAAAGTGTTATCTCTCAAGTGATTCTTTTTAACTGAGGAATAGACAGTGTTATCTCTCAAGTGATTCTTTTTAACTGAGATATAGGCATTGTTATCTCTCAAGTGATTCTTTTTAACTGAGGAATAGAAAGTGTTATCTCTCAAGTGATTCTTTTTAACTGAGGAATAGACATTGTTATCTCTCAAGTGATTCTTTTTAACTGAGGATTAGACATTGTTATCTCTCAAGTGATTCTTTTTAACTGAGGATTAGACATTGTTATCTCTCAAGTGATTCTTTTTAACTGAGGAATAGACGAGACTAACAAATATATTACATTAGACTTATGCTTATCATGTTTTACATACACAAAATACATTGACACACACTAAACACATTCTAAGGTAATGTGTCATTGAAATAAAATATTCATAATGCGAAAGAATTGGATGTTTAATTGTTTAACGGCTCATCAACACAGTATAGGTTATTTAGAGCTGCCCCAGAGAGAGGGGAAGGATACATAGGAATCCGGGAACCGTGCCCTACTCTTATTATCAAATAGATTCCTATGGTTCTTTAACGTGCTCGGAGGATAGACCGATACATGGGACCGCCCGGTTTACGTCCCCATCCGACGGACGAGGCTAAGGGAAAGTGTCTTGCCCAAGAACACACCGACGAAACTCAGTGGCACCACGGAGGATTGAACCCGGGGCCTCCTGTTACTTTAATCCATAACGAGAAAGAATAGTCAACTTAGAAGGAAACCATCCGACTAATACAAAGTGAAGTTTACATTTTTATTAATTAAAAAAATACATACCTATCAGTTTCCACTTTAATCTCTGTGCTTGTGGCTGGTCTAGTGGCACACTGCCTTTGATGGTACCTAATTAGAGATACAGTATGTATGAGTATTTTAAACTATTATATACAGGGCCTTCCCCAGCCATTTATGGCATAGCGGCGCCGCGATCCCTTAACTTTTGAAACAGACATGCTGGGATTTCTTAATCTGACCGCGACCCTTTAAAACCGTGGCGAGATCCCTTAAAAGTGGGTCAAAACATTCATTTCCCAGTGTTAATTAATGACATATCTGACCAAATAACGCCTTGAGGCATAACTCCTGACTTAGCTCCTGATTGGAGTGTTCTCATAAGGATTAGAGGGGCAGAGGTGTTAATTAACTCCGCGATACGGGTTTAATTCAAGAATTCAACCATGCGTACATGACCTGTAAACTTGTTACGTCATCAAATGTGAAAAAATATACTTATAATTTATATTTTATTGTAGCGTTGAAATAACGTGCCTTCATCCATTTTATCGCTATTTTAAATAGATAATGATGAGAAAATAATCTCACAAACGGAAATTATTCGATAATCACTTAAAATTATAAGAATCTCGGGGTTGCAGATTATCAATTTAGTTTACTTCCCGTTTTGAAGTTGCTTCCGTGTTTCAATCTAAAACGATTAATTATGAATAAAGACAGCACTTTTATAACATTTAAATAAACTTATGACCGTTTCCTAGCTTCTTTTTTTTCGAAAGCGCAAACAATTTGATGCAGTAAACATGACTTAAACGTTAAAATATTGCAAGACATGTCAGCGTAAAAGGTTGATGTAAATCCGGAGACCTTATTTCGGATCTTTAAAAAACACACGACACTGTTTTTAAAGTGTTATTCACTTAAAAATAACATAATTAGTCCTGCTTTAAAAACTTCACCACATATATAATGAAGTGTTTACAAGATAAAAAAAATCAGCAAAGGAAACGATGTATAAAGTTGAGAGTATCATCTTTTTCCAAAAAAAAAAAAATCAAAAAAATGGTCATACATGTACTATCTATGGCAGACTGGTAGATATATTTAAAACATGTTTTAAATGTGCCAGGTGTATGCCAAAACCCGTATTTTACTTCAAAACATGAAGAAAAAATCGACATGCAGGAGGGGAGCCCCCTCCCGCAACCTCTCGTGCGCTAAATTCCACTATTTCTTAAAGAAATCCTGGGGAAGGCCCTGATATATATATTTTATTTTCAATGAAAAATCATTTAATACCCACCCAAATCAACAAAATTCAGATGCTCAAAATGTCTAAATAAGTACCGGTACTCAAAAAAAACTTTTAATACAATCCTATAGTCTTAAATTACTCAAATATTACACCAGTGATTATGATAATGATGAATTTTAGAAGTAAACTGTTACCAAGTGAAGGACGGCCAACCATATTTTCAGCGAAAAATGTGATAACCTGCCCAAATCAAATACATATTGACGCTCGAAATTTCTAAATTAAGTGCTCAAAAAAATATTATTTCAGAAATTTCACACTTTCAATATAATTATATAGTCTTAAAACAAGAGGCCCAAGAGGGCCTGTGGATGCTCTACTGGCTAAAACAGCTCTTATAGATTTAGATAGATATATCTAGATATAGCTGTCTTTTCCAATAGATTTAACAAAGGAAAATACAATATAGCATTTCTCAACAAATCAAGGGCCATAACTCTGTTATTACTAACAAGATCTAGCTGGTTTTCGAAATTGTCCAAGATTTCATTGATATACCCCGCTTTGCACAACTAGACATCATACTGAGGCTTCCCGCCAAATTTCGTAGAAATCCAACAAGCCATTTAAGAGGAGTAGCGTCGACAAGAAATTTAAAATAAAAATGTAAAAGGGACATAACTCCGTCAAAATCAGCAAACTGGAACAAAAGCATGATATGCACAACTAGACATCTTACCAATGCTTCCTGCCAAGTTTCGTCGAAATTCAACAAGGCATTTCGGACGAGTAGTGCCGACAAGAAATTTTAAAGTAAGTGTCAATTAATTAAAAAGATAATGAAAAAAAATTGAAAAAAAACAACAACATTAAAATCAACCAAAAAAAATTATGAAAAAAAAAAAAATTGAAACAATTAAAAAATAAATTGAAATTGAAAAAAAGAAATTTAAAAAAATCAAATTAAAAACAAAAAAAATTTTTTTTTTTTTTTAAAAACTGTTACCCCCGGGGCGCGTCCAACTTTGACACCAGGGTCACCATTTTAACAAACGAGGACCATAAGGTCTCACACCACAATTAATTTTCCCATAGGGTTACTGTACAGCCTTTTCCAACATCTGAGCTTCAAAGCAGGGCAGCAGACATTGTTGTTGGTTTAATATCTTCAGTATAGCCAAGACCAGTAATTTAAAACAATAAAATATATAAGTTAGCCAGGTTGGTTTTTTTCCTCGCTCATGTTTTGTGAACCCTATGGAAAATACAAAATTCATACACTATCTAGCTGAATATGTGGTGCTTCGGTCAAACAATTCTGAAATTTGAATGAAACCTCATATCAACATGGGATTTTCTGTATCATCTGTCTTTTACACTGCAGATGTATGCTAAAGCAAAGAAAAGCCTATTTTTCAAATTAAAAATTGCCTAAAATTGAGAAAAAATAGAATTATTTTCTGTTTTCCTTTTGTCTCTAGGTCCGTGAGCTTTCAGGGGAGATAATAGAGGTGTGAGACCATAAGCTGATGCTACATGTAATACATGAGAGCTCTGTGCCATGTGGTTCCAGAGAAGATTTTTTTCAGTTTTTGCCTATACAAGCCTAAGTAAAACTGTGACCCTCAGGGTTGGGCCAAATGTGACCAATGGGTCACCACTTGAACAAACTTGGTAGAAGACCATAAGCTTATAGCAAATGCAAAATATTAAACCTTTGGCTCTTGCAGTTTCAGAGAAGAAGATTTTTTAAGTTTTTCCCAATACATGTCTATGTAAAACATGTGACCCTTGCGGCGGGGTCAAATGTGACCCGAGGGTCACCATTTGAACAAACTTGGTAAAGGACCATAAGCTTATAGCAAATGCAAAATATTAAACCTCTGGCTCTTGCAGTTCCAGACAAGAAGATTTTTTTCAGTTTTTCCCTATACAAGCATTTATGTAAAACTGTGACCCCCGGGGCGGGGCCAGATGTGACCCCAGGGTCACCATTTGAACAAAATTGGTAAAGGACAATAAGCTTATAGCAACAGCAAAATATTAAACCTCTGGCTCTTGCAGTTCCAGACAAGAAGATTTTTTTAGTTTTTCCATATACATGTCTATGTAAAACATGTGACCCTTGGGGCGGGGCCAAATGTGACCCCAGGGTCACCATTTGAACAAACTTGGTAAAGGACCATAAGCTTATAATAAATGTAAAATATCAAACCTCTGGCTCTTGTAGTTTCCAAGAAGAAGATTTAAAAAAAAAAAATCCTATATAGGTCTATGTAAAACTGTGACCCTTGGGGCGGGGACAAATTTGACCCCAGGGTCACCATTTGAACAAACTTAGTAGAGGACCATAAGCTGATGCTACATGTAATACATGGGAGCTCTGTGCCATGTGGTTTCAGAGAAGAAGATTTTTTAAGTTTTTCCCTATAGATGTCTATGTAAAACATGTGACCCTTGGGGCAGGGCCAAATGTGACTCGAGGGTCTCCATTTGAAAAAACTTGGTAAAGGACCATAAGCTTATAGTAAATGCGAAATATCAAACCTCTGGCTGTTGTAGTTTCCGAGAAGAAGATTTTTTAAAAAAATCCTATATAAGACTATGTAAAACTGTGACCCTCGGGGCGGGGACAAATTTGACCCCAGGGTCACCATTTGAACAAACTTAGTAGAGGACCATAAGCTGATGCTACATGTAATACATGAGGGAAAATGGTCACAAAGTTTACTGAGGTTAAGTTACCTATCCAAGGTTAAGTTTGGGGAAAATAACGCAAAATATTACCTTGACCTTGGTAATTTTTGTCATTCAGTGATGTCCACCATTGCCAACAATACATACGACCAAGTATCAAAGACAAAAAGTGAGGCAATCACATAAAGTTAACTGAGGTTAAGTTACCTAACCAAGGTTAAGGCCAAAAAACAACACCTGTGTTCCCGGTGGCCCGACCGACCCCATGGGGGGAAAACAATTTGTTCTGAACAATGATTTATCATAATATATCGAGGTTTCATAGATAAACTTTCAGTTGTATCATCAACTTGTATGGGTTTATGAGATAAATACATGTAGAATCTCAAAATATCTTGCTCCAAAAAAGGAAACACACCTATTTTTTTATTGGCCTAACAAAGGTTAAGTTTGGGGAAAATAAGCAAAATATGACCTTGACCATGGTAATTTTTGTCATTCAGTGATGTCCACCAATGCCAACAATACATCTGACCAAGTATTAAATACATCACATAAAGTTAACTGACGTTAAGTTACCTAACCAATTACCTAACCAATGTTAAGTTACCTAACCAAGGTTAAATTCGGGGAAAATAAGCAAAATATGACCTTGACCTTGGTAATTTCCGTCGTTCAGTGATGTCCACCAATGCCAACAATACATATGACCAAGTATCAAAGACATAAAGTGAGGCAATCACATAAAGTTAACTGACATTAAGTTACCTAACCATTTGTTAAGTTACCTAACCAAGGTTAAGTTCGGGGGAAATAAGCAAAATATGACCTTGACCTTGGTAATTTTCGTCGTTCAGTGATGTCCATCAATGCCAACAATACATATGACCAAGTATCAAAGACATATATAAAGTGAGGCAATCACATAAAGTTAACTGATACCTAACCAAGGTTAAGTACCTAACCAAGGTTAAGTTTGGGGAAAATAAGCAAAATATGAACTTGACCTTGGTAAATTTTGTCATTCAGTGATGTCCACCAATGCCAACAATGCATCTGACCAAGTATCAAAGACATAAAGTGGGGCAATCACATAAAGTTAACTGACGTTAAGTTACCTAACCAAGTATCAAAGAAAATGAGGCAATCACATACAGTTGACTGAGGTTAATTTCCTTAACCAAGGTTAACTAACGAGGGTTAAGTTTCGGAAAATAACTCAAAATATGACCTTGACCTTGGTACTTGACATTATGTGATGTCCCTTGGCCCAACAAAGCATCTGACAATTTCAGAAAAATTTGAGCAGCGGTTGTTGAGATATAGATGATTTAAAATGTGGCCGCCGCCTATCGTGGGCGAGACAAAAACGTTAATCGAAACTTTGTCCGGGTGTTCAGGTCATATAATAATGTATATGTGCCGATAATAAGTATATATTTGTTGACAGGTTCTTAAAATACCCTTGATTGAATATGCGTAAAATGAATTATGAGTTGGTAACTCTTAATTTGAAGCTCCAGTTTTGGGGTTTGACCTGGCTAGTTAGACTTTTATATTGTGTCTATGGAGTTTGTATTCTCAAATTATGTAAGTTATATATATGCCTCTTATCAGTAGGTTTAGAAAAGGTGTACATATGTAGTAAAATTTGGCTGTTGTTGGCGGGATAGCTATATACTTTAAATTACTCAAATATTACTCCAATTATTATGATAATGATGAATTTTAGAAGTAAATTGTTACCAAGTGAAGGACGTCCATCCATATTTTCAACAAAACATGGCATTACCCGCTCAAATCAACACAATTCCTGCGCCCAAAATGCCTAAATAAAGTACTCAATCTCAAAATAATAAAGTTCCATAAAATTAACTGACATCTGCTTGAATAATTAATTTATTATTTACTCATATGAATGGTTGCCTATTGCAAAAACGCTACCAAACAAGTAAATAAGACAGTCTTACCACTTTTTTCCGCATAATTTTTAAAATATATTTGTGTACCAATCGACCACATTTTCTGATGAAATATAAATCTCATTGATTTTAAATTACAAAGTAAATCAAACATAACACCAACAAAGACAAACACTTTCATGATCAATTTGCGAATAACAAGAGGTCAATGACCTTGAAGCTCTACTGATTGATTTTGATTTCAGGAAGTAGTCGCTACAGACTTGTTTTTTGAAAAATTATTTTTAGCCGTGGCGGCCATCTTGAATTTCCGGCCGACCTGAAATTTTGCTAGGATCAATTAGACATCAAGAGCAACATTCCTACGAAGTTTCATGAAAATCCGTCAAGTAGTTTCACAGGAATAGTCGCTACAAGTTTTCATTATATAACTCTATGTAAACAAAGATGGCCGCTGACAGCCATGTTTAACGTCGAATCAAAATAATGTTTGACTCTGATAACCATCATGTCATGCTGATCATTTACAAAAAGTCCCATATCAATATCACTTATAGTTTTCAAGACGTAGTCGCTACAAACTTCTTTTTTAAAAAATCTAATTTTAGCTGTGGCGGCCATCTTGAATTTCTGGCCGATCTGAAATTTTGCTAGGATCAATTAAACATTCCTGTAAAGTTTCATTCCTGTAAAGTTTCATGAAAATCTGCCAAGTAGTTTCAAAGGATTAGTCGCTACAAGTTTTTACTATATAACTCTATGTAAACAAAGATGGCTGCTGGCAGCCATGTTTAACGTTGAATCAAAACAATTTTTAACAAGGACCAACAGCATGTCATGCTGATCATTTTACAAAAAGTCCAATATCAATACCACTTATAGTTTTCAAGTAGTAGTCGCTACAAACTTGTATTTTGAAAATCTATTTTTAGCCATGGCAGCCATCTTGAATGTCCGGGCGACCTGAAATTTTGCTAGGATCAATTAGACATCAAGAGCAACATTCCTGTGAAGTTTCATGAAAATCCGTCAAGTAGTTTCAGAGGAGTAGTCGCTACAAGTTTTCATCATATAACTCTATGTAAACAAAGATGGCCACTGGCAGCCATGTTTAATGTCGAATCAAAATAATGTTTGACTCTTATAACCATCATGTCATGCTGATCATTTTACAAAAAGTCCCATATCAATATCACTTATAGTTTTCAAGACGTAGTCGCTACAAACTTCTTTTTTAAAAATCTATTTTTAGCTGTGGCGGCCATCTTGAATTTCTGGCCGATCTGAAATTTTGCTAGGATCAATTAGACATTAAGAGCAATATTCCTGTAAAGTTTCATGAAAATCTGTCAAGTAGTTTCAAAGGAGTAGTTGCTACAAGTTTTTACTATATAACTGTGTAAACAAAGATGGCCTCTGGCAGCCATGTTTAACGTTGAATCAAAACGATTTTTGACAAGGACCAACATCATGTCATGCTGATCATTTTAGAAAAAGTCCATATCAAATATCACTTATAGTTTTCAAGAAGTAGTCGCTACAAAACTTGTATTTTGAAAATTTATTTTTAGCCGTGGCGGCCATCTTGAATTTCGGCCGACCTGAAATTTCGCTAGGATCAATAAGACATCAAGAGCAACATTCCTGTGAAGTTTCATGAAAATCCGTCAAGTAGTTTCAGAGAGTAGTTGCTACAAGTTTTCATTATATAACTCTATGTAAACAAAGATGGCCGTTGGCAGCCATGTTTAACGTCGAATCAAAACGATTTTCGACAAGGACCAACATCATGTCATGCTGATCATTTTAGAAAAAGTCCCATATCAGTATCACTTATAGTTTTCATGAAGAAGTCGCTACAACTTGTTTTTAAAACCTATTTTTAGATCTGGCGGACATCTTGGATTTCACATCACATGAATTTTTGCTAGGATCAACTAGACTTCATGGGCAACATTTCTGTAAAGTTTCATGAAAATCCATTCAGTAGTTTCAGAGGAGAAGTCGCATACAAAAAAAAGTTTACAGACAGAGTTTTACAGACAGACGGACGCCGCACCACGGCATAAGCTCTGCTGATCTCTGATCAGTAGAGCTAATAATATATAAGCAACGATAATAATGGATTTGATATTTTTGTAATTATTTATTGGAGAAATTTACGTGTCACTTTCCAACCAAAATGAAGTTGAAGTCTCGCACGAAATTTCATGATGGCCATGAATTTATGAGATTTCGTCAGAATTCATAATCGTCTATATTAATAAAGTCCTGGTTCTACACCTACCGTGTTACTGCATTCCAGAGTATTAGGCAGAAATTCAAGAACTGGTTGTGCAAATATGCAAACAGGGTGTGCAAAATAAGTTGCTAACACGCGTTACGCGCCAATTCGCAACAAGTGGGTGTCTCTGGGGTAATTTATTTTTACAGATAAAGGTGAAAAAAATACATTTTAGGTCATATTTCTTCTATAAATGTATACAAAACATAACAATATTGAGAAAGTAAGAGTTTGTAAGTGTTGTTGAGCAAAAAAAAAATAGATTTTTTTTTTTTTTTTTACCCCACTCACTCCTCAAATATTGCCCGCGATTTTCAAAAACGGCCGTGCAAAAGACGGCTGCACGGTTGGCTGGCTAATACACAGCAGTGCATTCCATGTTTATTACACCAAGTTGTTATACATTAGTTGGTATAATAGTAGTCTATAACAGAGATACACAGCATGTCAAATGATTTATTATTTAAAACTTGGATGTCTTCCCTGGGATTGGGGTTGCAGGAGGTGGGTGGTGGGGGGTAACAGGGGGTCAACTGTTATTTTTAATTATGTGTCAAAGAAACATTTTGAAGAAGGCTTAGGGATTACAGTGTATAATAATGTTTTTCACCTGTATATGTGTGGGTGGGTGGTGGTGGTGGGGTGACCTGTGTGAAGAAAACATGGGTATTTGCGATGGAGCGCCATCAAATTTGTTCTAGATTTAATTTTTAACATCTTGTTCTAATATTGGAAATCCAAGGCGGTGATGCATGATAACTATATGTTTCATGAACATCCCCTTTGTACCTTTTTACTGACTGGAGTGTTGACTAAGGTGTACTGCTCAGATGTTGATTAATGCCATATATGCCACATGCACATAAATGATAATCCATGTGAGCAGTGTTTTTTCTCTATATTTTTGGACATAGCACATACCAATAGATTTGGGGAATAACATCGCGATTTTTCATAAAATTGGGAACCAAATTGAAAACAATAAAACATTCATTTTATAATTGTATCTTTCATACTGTTCACAGTAAAACATGATCAACAGCGGCATTTAAAAGCATTTCATACTCAATACTTCTGATACTTTTTTGTGTTTTTTTCGTTTCCTTGTTGCAGTTTGGAATTTTTATCTCAAAATTGGAGAAAAAATATATGTTTTGGCATTGGGAATATGGCCCATAGATAGAATAGATTGAAAAGGGCTTAAAATGGAAACTCATATATAGTATACAGGTAGTAAAGATTTTTCAGTTATTTGTACGTCATATCTTGACACTGAAACTCCCCACAGTGGTTACTTTCCCTTTCTGTTACAGTCACCACTGCCACCACACAAATGTATAGCTGAAATCCAGCTAAGTGTAATTTTTTGGTTAAATATTTTTTGGTCAATATTTCAACTTGCTTTATTCTCATAATATAGGAAAAGAGTGTGAAAAACGGTATCTGGTTACAAAAATAATTTATTTATTAAAAACAAACAATTTTAGCGAATATGAACACCAGTTACTTGGTTACTTGTAAACAAACTTGTATTCAGTTGAGAACATTACAGAAGCTGTGCATAAATTTAATAAAGAGGTTACACCCATGCACTGTTAGTGGTCAAACACATATTGTTGGAATGTGTAGACTTTGATCCTATGCGTCAAAGGTACTACAATGTTAATACTATGACCGAGTTATTTAATACTATAGATTTTAGTGTAGTTTTAGATTTCCTGAAGGAAGTCAGACTATATAAATCATTATAATATGTTCTTGTAAATAATTACTTTTTTATATACCCGTTTTCGGGCATTTGTTGATTTACATATATAGTTTATATTACTACCATATCATCCCTTATTTTTTAATAGTTTTATCTTGATATATTTACATTTATTTTTAATTAATCCTTCATCTCTTCATCTTTCGTCAGTTTTTGCGCACAATATGACCTACTTATGTGTCGACGTGCCGTAAAACACCATTCACTTCATACATTCATTCCCATGCATAGACCTACATACGTATTTAAATCTATGACCCAAGCCAAAACAGGCTGAATGTTTTCAACATCTTCTCGAAAGTGATAAAGTGATGATGTTATTGCCAATTGCCTGTTGTTACGACAAGCATTACACTAGTGTATCGCCGTTTTTTGTAATCACATGGCCTCAGCTATCGTCATGTGATTTGTGTGGTGGCAGGTATTACTGGCTACAATACCACTGCGTGGAAGTTGCTTGACACTATCACAAACCAACAGTTTCCTGTGGTTCTTTTAATCACTCGGATGACAGACTCCGACACATAGAGGACCATCTGGCTTATACGTCCCATCAAGAAAACAAGTCTAGACCAAGGAAACTGTCTTGCAATTTGTATTAAAGCAGGGTTATTATATAAAATGGTTTTAAATTTTAATCAACTCGAGATGTTGCCAGTTGTTAAAAAAATCTATATATTTGCGTTATACTTTGTGTGCCGATTCAAAATTTTCTTTGTTTGGAAAAGCATCAACACTATCACGATGAAGATTATTTATTTGACAATCTGACATTTACTGTGCTTTTCACCAGGTCCAAAAAACGATTTTGAATCGAATTTTTTTTTCATTACGGGACATTTCATGCTATGACTTACATCAACAGAAAGATGGATTTTTGACGCTTTTAACGAAGTCAAACTTTTTTCAATCGGTCCCTTTGGAGCCTCACGATCTGTCAAAGTCTATTTTGCCCCTCCCTTTCCCATGCAAAATGTAAACAAACATGGCTGCCGTTTGACCCAGAAAAACAATATGTACGCATGACCGGAAGTCGATATGGGCAGTACTATTTACGATGAAGGGTAGAAAACTTACATTATAAAGTGTTGAAATAGAGCGTATTTTTCATGATCGCAATGTTTTTTCAACAATTAGATCTAAAAGAAATATTGATTTTTGAGCTTAGTGCATACACTTAATTATCGCAAATGAAACAAAATATTCCATACCATATACAATCCAAAGTTACATCCATATAAATCCTAAGTTTGTATTGCGATAGGCTACATCACTTTTTCTTTAACTCTGTTTTGCCCTACTAAATAAGTTGTTGTGAACACAATAACTTCGTGATGTAATGCGTGTCAGTTGTGGAGACGTAACGTATCACATATGACGTCACCTTTCCTAGAAATTATGAAGCATAGAGGGGCGTTAACAATGCAATGCATTAATTTGGGTTATGCAATCCAAAACATACGACTAAGTGGAAGTGCAAGTTAATGGGGCCTAATGGTATAGACCAGACCCACACACCCTGACAGTTGAGAACAGCATTTTTCATGTTACTAAATAGTTTATACACCAACAAAAAGCATAAAATAGCATGGTGATCTCATCATATAAATCATTTACATATTTATTTAATAACATTTGTACCATGGCCAAAAACGCACAGTTATTTGCATCAACTAATTAAGCAACCAAAAAATGTGTTTTATTTTGTTTCTATCTCGTATTGTTTCTATCTCGAGATATTGCCTATTTATCTAACCATTATTTGGAATAAAATTACATCATTAGAAAGGTTATTTATTTGGCTCTCAGGCAATGTAAAATTTAAAAAAACACAGTAAAACAAGGATACATAATGTCTGTTGCAATGTAGACAAGCCCAGTAATCGACGTCATCAGCAGGTGCACGAGATGATCATCCGTAAGTCTTTTTACCATTGATTGCGATACTTTAGGCACAATTATATCTCTATGGACTGAAAATTATAGCTGAAATGCGTGTTTACTTACCGAGTCGAGACAAATCTTCGTTACGGATGATCATCTCTTGCACCTGCTGATGACGTCGATTACTGGGCTTGGTAGATGGGTATGCCGTACATCGAGGCCTCTCGCATACCGCCACGATTAAGCGTAGTAAAAATCGATAAATGCAGCTTATTATCGATGAGATTTAATACTTTGACGACAAATGTTTTCAGTTGAATACAGCGTTTGTACTGCTATGTCATATCGGATATGACACTAATAATCCCCCTCATATAGAGCCCTGGTTATGTATTCGGGTGTTACCAGTTCTCGATAGTCTACGCAATCGCCAATACAAAATGAACACAAACACGCGTCTTACATGTCTCAATTTTCCTCCAGCGATAATCCAATTCAGTTGCATCAATATAGCAACGTTACCAATAAAGTTCGCATCTTCTAAATTTCAAAAGTTCAAAATGTAATGTGGCAGTCAAAATTTGGATTTGTTAAAAAATTACTCCAGTACTCGAGGTAGTTTTGAAAAAGAGGCTAATGACGTCACAACTGTATTTTTTCCCAATAAGGTGTCTTACACGGGATACAAATATAATTATATGTCTCGTCACTATTTGTGTGTGTGACAAAACGAAACAGTTTTTTGTACAGGGTGAATCAAATGTTTGATATGTCAAAATATCGCATTCTATAAAAGTTTCTCACAAAAACGTATATACAGTACATGTATATTAAATATACAGAATCATCCAGTCAATACTCATAATACTTACCAAGAAAAAGTTTTTTTCACCTAAAAACATGAATTATATGATGGTGTACGAAATATGAAGACCTAACCTAGATTCCATAGTTTAATTTTTACATTCAGTGGTGTTTTTAAACAATATATATTTGTCTTTATTTGGTATTTAAAATAATTTTAGGCAACTTCTATGACCCAAATTGACTTCCATAGCATTTTTTCTGAACGAGCTCTTCAGCGAGCACTGACAGTTCTATTTTTCGTAACATACCGTAATACACTTTCAGTTGACACAGACTGTCTGCAAGTAGGATGACTATAACTCGATATATAACATTTTAAACAGAGGTTGAAAAGTAGACTTAGTGAAAAATTGATCAAATTGGTAGGTATGATTTCAATAAATAATAACTTAGCTTTCATATGCTGAATTTTATTTTGTTTTAGCTCGTAAAATAGCTAATCAACCTTTCGTCTGTAAACACCGATTAATTTTTTGTCACTGCGCTTCATAGTCTCGGAAAACTACACAAAATAAAATTTACCTCGAGATTACAGGTACCTCAAGAACAGGATACTTGAGGTAACATATTTCTTGAGATTATGTTGTGTGTGGGTGGAGGTAATTTTGTACAACTTGTTTGAACGAAATGTTTTTCTTTCTGTTAAACAATTTATCCATGTTATTGGGTTACAATATGTACATTTTTTTGAGATTTAATTAATACGTGTTGCTTGGGCTTCCTGGTCAAATCGTACTTAAGTCAAATCGTACTCAGGTCAAATCGTACTGTTTTGGTCAATTCACTCTCACTTTTCGGTCAAATCGTACTCATGGCAGGTCAAATCACTCTCATGCTATTTATGAGTACGATTTGACCAATATAATGAGTACGATTTGACCAAAATAATGATAACGATTTGACTTTTATCAAAAACGTTTACTAGTTTATATATATGATGCAGAACGTACGAACAAATTATATTAAAAAAAACTTCATTGTTGATTGTTGATTAATTAGTCAATGTTGAGTGAAAATGTAAGTTGGTTATATCTGGTATATTTTATTGTGTATTGTTATATTAAACTGTTGTTTGCAATAGTGTGTTTTGTAATTCCTCAATTTGTTAGTAATAATGATATAAGTTTGTTGGATCCTTTATATTTGTTTTAGATATTTAATCTTGTATAGGTATGATAGCAGAAAATGATGATGATGTTGTGTAAAAAGACTAGAATAAGAACTATGATGTCATTTGTGCTAAATAGTATTAAATAAGGAGTATTCAGTACTCAGACCTCAAATTAAGGAGTATTCAGTACTGAGTGGTTACATCCTCACCATTCAAACAAGCAAACAACGAAATTATTAACCGATTGTCATTACTAAATGCCAACTTTAGGGTACGGATCGTCTCTGGTATGTCGTCATGTAGGCCAGATATGGAGCTATGATATAACCTAGATGAAATAATGTGCAAAAAAGTAAATAACCTTGTACGTATTTCTAATCATATGACTCATGTATTGAATCATGTGTGTAGTCATGTAGCGGTTATCTTCAACTATTGGCAGTGAATATAAAGATATGCAAATTAGTTGACAACTAAAGCAAACATATGTCTCGTCACGAAGAGTTACGACATTACTTCTAGCATAGTAATATATAAATGAACATCTAGGACAACAAATCCATTAATTAATTCAGATCACGTAACTAATGCAATACCAAGAAACCAAGGAATAAGATACTGAATATTATGTTGATACTTGTACACACGTCACTGTAATAAACAATGTAGTTATACTTACTTACTTATTATTTGCGAACAAACATTCATTTCCTTTATTAAGACATTTTAAACAAAAACAGCATACTGCGACTTCTTTTTATAACTTTATAAAATGACATTTTAAACATATACATGTGATACATTAAGTGAAAGCATTGAGATGGTAACACTAGTCACAAGTTCCACAAGATTCGTTCGTTTAAATACACTTTTATTCTGCTTATTAAACACATCTGGCTAGCAAACGGTCCCATATCTGGAATAAAAAAACGATTCAGTTTTTTAACATTTCGCGTCATTCATTCACACTATGCGTATTTTGAAATAAACATCTGTCAAAACCACATCTCTGCCTAACCTCTACGCTCAAACTCTCCAAAGAAATAATCCTGAAAAACACAGTAAAATACTTACTATATATTCATGACAACAGACATACTACTTTAACCTCAGGTTAGATTTAACAATGAAATATAAACTAATCTTGGGAAAAACACATGGAAACTAGAAACTTTGGATTCTTTCAAGGAATTATTTCAGCACCCTACGATCCGGAGGTACTTCCTGACTTGTCTGACACCATACATCTCTGTCGACGTCTCACCAAATCCCAAGAATCTTGGCAAACGATGAAAAACGATGGAAATGCAAAATTTCTTGATGACACTAATATTTTTCAGAATTAAATTTATATGACATGCTTATACAAAAGAAAACAATTTTTCGGTTTGAATGTTTTAAATATACTGAAAATTATGCTCAGAATTATATTGCGGTAGAATAAAGGTTTGTACTTTGGCATATCACTCCGCCTCAAAACATTAAATTAGGCACCACCAAATCGTTCCCATAGTGTAACAGTACAGCTTTTTGTTTACCAGCGATTTCCAATATCCCATAGCTCTTAACAATCTACCGTAAATTCAATAATTAACCTAAAATATATATCAAATGTAGATAATAAGTCATGTTTCTTTCGACTGTTTACATGTCAATCAGCAGCCGATAGTTGGTGGTGTCACAGTGTTGAAGTTCTGTTCGCCATTTTTATATTTAGCTATGGTCATGTGACAAATTATCATGTGATCGCAGACTATTTTCTTAGACGTTGACAGAGGTCAATGTAATGGCCTCTGGCAGAGATTGTATCTTTTATCGAATCAACTTGGTCACTGGTTATACATATCGGGTGTTGACAAAATTATGTATAAATTCATACAATACGTAAAATCATATAAATATCACAACAATCTAAGTTTGTATTTGTGGTGAAATCCGTACTTAAGTCAAATCGTAGGCCTACTCAGGTCAAATCGTACTCATTTAAGAAAACCTGGACCATATTTTAATGTCTTTTTTTTATTTAAAAAGCATTACAACATTACTTGAAACTTCTTTTATTATAATAATAGATAAAATATAATCAATATTCAACTGAAATTAGATTATTTCTAATGAAATAAAATAATGAGTACGATTCGACTTATTTCAAAATGTCAATGAGTACAATTTGACCAAAATGAGAGTGATTTGAACGGAAACCTTGCGTGGGTGGGTGGGGTAATTGTGTACAACTTCAGTCACACATTTGTAGCTAACGACATAACTTAGAACCAGTTCGAGAACTTACGGTGGTGATAAACTATTAAAACGTATGTGTCTTAACGTAAACGTAAAAGCAACACCGAGTCTCAACAGGTCTCAAGTTCCGGTTTTCTACTTACATATCCAATAAATATTTGGCAACCCTTTTATCCGTCGTGAGTTTCATCTCCTTCTGCACTTCTCGCCATCTTTGGAACTGTGAGCCGAGTATGATGCGCGATTTGCTATAAGTTTTTAGCAATTCCGCGCGCTTTCTTTTCTTTACTGACTCCTCCACTGTGCATCTTCTTTTTCTTTTTAGTGGTTTCTCTGTTTCGGACATTTTTTCCCTGGGCTATCCGCACGAATGCAGAATCCACAAATTATTAACATGGAGTATAATTTTTTAAAAACAAAACAATTATCCAATTTTTTTTATTCTTATTACTATTCTTTTACTTAAATTTAACCAATGATATAAAAAATATTTCATTTAAATCAATAAAAATGATTTTGCACTGTCTTTTCGGACATTTCTGTTCTTTTCGCGAAAAGAACGTTCTTTTCGGTACCTGGTCATACCGCGCACGGGCGGGATCCGGTCAAAACGTACCCTAACCAAAACGTACCTAGTCAAAACGTACCCAAACATAAGTCAAAACGTACCCAAACAAAAGTCAAAACGTACCTTACAGAAGCCAAAACGTACATATATAAATTAAAGTTACATATTGATGTTTTAATGAATAAATACATTGCTTGCATGTTTTTTTATTATGATTCGACAATTATGTTACTTATATTGATTTTTTATTTAAAATTGCTCGCATAATGTACTTGTAGATATGAGTACTACACAGAGGTTTGTGTTGTTTTACCAATGCTATTTCCGATCACATGTATTGAGTTTGGTGTAGCAATTGCATCAAATGCATTACCACATGATTAAATGATGGGTTACGGTACGCATTTCCGAAATTATCAATGATTTAAGTTTCTTTAAATTACAAATAATTATATATTTATACCTGGTTTGTTTCAACAAAGAAAAATATAAATAAATATATAATCAGTTCAGATATATTGCAAAAAAAAATAAGTAGCCAGACCAAACCTTAGTTTTACATCCTTTATCCATAGAACCCTATGCATACTCTGTGTGATCACACTGAAAATAAGGTATTCACACATTCAAAGAATTTCACACATTTTAAATTTTTTATAAACTATTAACTTACACGTTCACACATGTTTTTAACCTAAATATAACTCACCTGATGTGTATTTAAATAATAAAATAAGCAAACTAATTAATTAATTATCAATACAATCAACTTTTAATAATAAAATTAACAAACTAATGAATTACACACCATTTTCATATGTACGTTTTTAACTTTTTTATAGGTACGTTTTGACTTCTCCATAGGTATACGTTTTGACTTCTCCATAGGTACGTTTTGACTCAAAAATTAAGGGTACGTTTTGGCTAGGGTACGTTTTGACTGTAATCCGCACGGGCTATCCGGGGCGCACGTTTCGGTGGCACGAAATACCCATATCCACCAAATCTACCCAAATCCTTACCCAAATCTACGCAAATCCTTGCCCAGATCCACCACTATACACATATAACGTGGCACGAAAGTATATGTGTATAGTGCATAGGCGTAGGCAGGTTTTCAAAATGTATACGCACACTGGGTGGTGGGGGGGGGGGGGGGGGGGGCGAATAAAATAAGGAAGGAAATTGTGCATTTTGGAGCATTCTGAGGCACCTTTCTGGCGTTAGAAGTAATTGTTTTCTCTAGTCTTGAAACTTATTTTCATCATGTAACATGCATGCATTTTCATCGACAGAGTCCAAAACAATGTTATATAATCTGCGGTATATAACACTAAAATATAGAACCTAACGATGATAAAAGTAATCAAAACATGAAAATCAATAAGTAATATTAACTGTTTCGACCACTCCATAGGTCTCATCAGGCGGTGATGAGTGCATCAGCACTAATAGGTTTCCCCACGACAGTTTTATTTCATTCTTTTCTTTCTTGTAATAAAGTTGTAACTCTTAAATCTATCTGTTTTGATAATGTTGTTGTCATTGATATTTTTTCTGGTTGATGGTATAATTCAATTATTTTGTTTCATACTTTTGTTACTCGTATACGGGATTTCCGTGTGTTACCAGCACTGCTGTTTCTTCGGTGTTAGTTTCAGTATATATATGTATTATAGGGGTTCTGTTGTAATTTTCGTCTCACTCCGTTTCGCCTCAAATTACAACAGAAAACCCCTATAATACATATATAATAACCTGAAATGGTGATTTTACTTGATTTATTAAAACTTTTTTAAAATAGGGGTAGTGAAGAACACAAGTTTAATTTTTTTTATAAGTTATCAAAATTACATTCAATTAACAATTTTCTGACCTTGGATACAAAGGTGGTGGATCATACTCAAACACACTACTAAAACAATAAATTACACACTTTTTAGACTTTTTTGCAAGGTTGCCATTGCTTCCTTTCTTCCCTGCTCTAGTAGTTCTTTTTTTTGAACTTCACTTATTTCAGCCTTTTTTTGTTTTGTGTCCTGTTTTAAACTATAATATTTATCCAACTCATTTAAAATCATCTTAAACTCTTGATCAGATATTTGTGCATCACTCAACGCTTTTGATATTAACTGCTTTATGCTATTCAACTTAGCCTCTGCCAAAGTTTTTATTTCATGATGTTTTTGAGCTTTTGTATTAAGCTTGCGTCTGATAAAATTAATACAAACACCTGTAGCTCCACATACTATTGCTGCTATTTCTAAAGGTAACAAAACTGGAACAACAAATCCAATCCCAGCCATAATAACACCTGCAGATATCAAGGTAGTGTCAATTCCATCTGTAATATTAATACCACGTTTTTTTTTTTTATAAAGTGACTGACGTATATCTCGCTCTGTAATTAACTTTTTTCAATTTCTGAAATCTTTTGTAATCTATAATTTTGTCCGTCTTCCACTGGCAACTCAGGATATATACTTGGTGCTGTTGGTTGCTTCATTTTTTATTAATAAATAAAAAATTAAATTAATTCAATTAATAATGATGCCACCGTATTTACAGCGGTAGCAACCGGACAGGATTTCAAGCAACGTGATTTGGTTAAGTTTTCAATCTTTGTACTTTTAAGACTCCTCATGGTAATATTAACCAGGCGGATGGGGTAAGAGTTCCAAACAAACCTATAATTGTTGTTACGAGCACTGCGGCATTAATAGTAATATAATAACAGATAATGTTGACCACTTGTAGTCTTCAAAAATATCCCATTTCCTAACACACTTGTAAACATAATCCCATACTTCTTCTAGCACTACAGGTTCATACTCTACTGGTATTGGTATATATTCTTCTGGCTCCGATTCCATGTCTGGTTCTTGTTCTTCCATTTTTTTTTCATCATATAATTATAACATTATATTTTTAAAAAAAAAATAGTTCAAAGACTAAATCTTTAATATTATAAAATTTATAAAATAAGGAAGGAAATTGTGCATTTTGGAGCATTCTGAGGCACCTTTCTGGCTTAGAAGTAATTGTTTTCTCTAGTCTTGAAACTTATTTTCATCATGTAACATGCATGCATTTTCATCGACAGAGTCCAAAACAATGTTATATAATCTGCGGTATATAACACTAAAATATAGAACCTAACGATGATAAAAGTAATCAAAACATGAAAATCAATAAGTAATATTAACTGTTTCGACCACTCCATAGGTCTCATCAGGCGGTGATGAGTGCATCAGCACTAATAGGTTTCCCCACGACAGTTTTATTTCATTCTTTTCTTTCTTGTAATAAAGTTGTAACTCTTAAATCTATCTGTTTTGATAATGTTGTTGTCATTGATATTTTTTCTGGTTGATGGTATAATTCAATTATTTTGTTTCATACTTTTGTTACTCGTATACGGGATTTCCGTGTGTTACCAGCACTGCTGTTTCTTCGGTGTTAGTTTCAGTATATATATGTATTATAGGGGTTCTGTTGTAATTTTCGTCTCACTCCGTTTCGCCTCAAATTACAACAGAAAACCCCTATAATACATATATAATAACCTGAAATGGTGATTTTACTTGATTTATTAAAACTTTTTTAAAATAGGGGTAGTGAAGAACACAAGTTTAATTTTTTTTATAAGTTATCAAAATTACATTCAATTAACAATTTTCTGACCTTGGATACAAAGGTGGTGGATCATACTCAAACACACTACTAAAACAATAAATTACACACTTTTTAGACTTTTTTGCAAGGTTGCCATTGCTTCCTTTCTTCCCTGCTCTAGTAGTTCTTTTTTTTGAACTTCACTTATTTCAGCCTTTTTTTGTTTTGTGTCCTGTTTTAAACTATAATATTTATCCAACTCATTTAAAATCATCTTAAACTCTTGATCAGATATTTGTGCATCACTCAACGCTTTTGATATTAACTGCTTTATGCTATTCAACTTAGCCTCTGCCAAAGTTTTTATTTCATGATGTTTTTGAGCTTTTGTATTAAGCTTGCGTCTGATAAAATTAATACAAACACCTGTAGCTCCACATACTATTGCTGCTATTTCTAAAGGTAACAAAACTGGAACAACAAATCCAATCCCAGCCATAATAACACCTGCAGATATCAAGGTAGTGTCAATTCCATCTGTAATATTAATACCACGTTTATATTTTTTATAAAGTGACTGACGTATATCTCGCTCTGTAATTAACTTTTTTCAATTTCTGAAATCTTTTGTAATCTATAATTTTGTCCGTCTTCCACTGGCAACTCAGGATATATACTTGGTGCTGTTGGTTGCTTCATTTTTTATTAATAAATAAAAAATTAAATTAATTCAATTAATAATGATGCCACCGTATTTACAGCGGTAGCAACCGGACAGGATTTCAAGCAACGTGATTTGGTTAAGTTTTCAATCTTTGTACTTTTAAGACTCCTCATGGTAATATTAACCAGGCGGATGGGGTAAGAGTTCCAAACAAACCTATAATTGTTGTTACGAGCACTGCGGCATAAATAGTAATATAATAACAGATAATGTTGACCACTTGTAGTCTTCAAAAATATCCCATTTCCTAACACACTTGTAAACATAATCCCATACTTCCTCTAGCACTACAGGTTCATACTCTACTGGTATTGGTATATATTCTTCTGGCTCCGATTCCATGTCTGGTTCTTGTTCTTCCATTTTTTTTCATCATATAATTATAACATTATATTTTTAAAAAAAAAATAGTTCAAAGACTAAATCTTTAATATTAAATTATTAAACACATCTTTTAAGGCAAGTTCTCAATACCCAGTACACTAATTATCATACTGTTATACAATTTTGTATATAATATATTTTTTGTTGATACAAAAATCAAGCCAGCTCGTAGAATTAAATTAAATTAATTCAATTAATAATGATGCCACCGTATTTACAGCGGTAGCGTTAGCAACCTTGCATACAAAGTTAACAACAGAACCAGCACCAATCTCTAAAGGTTTATCAAAGTTATCATGATAGCGTGGGATGATGTGAAGCGTTATGCCATAATTTGGTTGTTCAACACCATTGACAGAAACTATTATAGTTACGTCACCAACTAATCGGTCACTTGCTAAACCTATTCCCATAATCCGTCCACGGCGTGTCATTACATGCCCCACATTTGATTCTGCCCCGCCGTTACCAAATGAGAGTATTCTATTTAACACAAGCGGGCCCTTAGCCTCCGCAAATATTGTTATAATCCCATATTTAAGATTATCAACTCTATCTCTCAAATGATTAAACTGGTCAACAAAAGGCAAAACTTGCCTATGTAAATCTGAAACAATATCTATCAAAGCCTCCAAGTCTCCTGTTTTTTTTTTAGGTCTTGTTGGTCCAAATATACTCATTGTTTTTTTTATAAAAATATATTTTTTAAATAATTTCTAAAACACAACTCATAGGCAAACCGTGATTATTTATCTTGTTGCCATACTCATCTCTGACTTCTATTTTCAATTCAGTAATTGCATCATTTGTAAGACAGTGATATTCAGGATAAAAACTTGTATATACAATATCTCCAAACTGCTTATTTACTACAGGTACAACACCTATAATAGTGCTTGGTGCACCATTGAAATAATTACTACTCGTATTAACTTGTTTCAGATGAACATATAGCTGTTTATAAGGAGCTAAATCAATTGGGTAATTTCCGAAACGAATACCTTTTAACCATTTTCTGTCCTCGAATCCCAGCATTTTTGAAAGACCGCTTGACATTCGTGTCTCTATTGGCGTATCTAAAAAGGCTTCAGCATTTTGGACAATAATGTCCAGGGTAATCTTTTTATTTAGAATTTTAAAAACTCTTATCAAGTCTTTAAAGTTATAGAGTCCATCTGGAAAATGTTCTGTTTTATCTGGGTTTCGTGTCTTTATGATTTCATGAATAATATTATACCAACCGATAGTGTATGTAAAACTTTTTAATCCAACGCGCTTAGTTCCATCTCTATTATCGATATACTGTTGTAAATTAATAGAGTTGTCTATGTTTGAAATTGTATGAAACATTTTTTTTTTAATATATATATATAAAAACACAAATAAAAATGATTTCTAAAGAATT
The DNA here is from genome assembly GCA_037043455.1 of Cyrtodaria siliqua. Taxonomy (NCBI): domain Eukaryota; kingdom Metazoa; phylum Mollusca; class Bivalvia; order Adapedonta; family Hiatellidae; genus Cyrtodaria; species Cyrtodaria siliqua. The sequence goes on along the minus strand of JAWPHD010002771.1, from coordinate 199,526 downwards.
CAAATATAACCCGGATGCTCAATATTTAAATACTTTTAGCAAGAAAGTGATAGATATAATAAATCAAAACATAGTCATTACATCAGACGGTAAAGGCTTTAAAGCATCATTTCCAAATGTCTTTGAAAAATACAAACTTTTATACGTCAAATCAGATGCTATAGTCCAACGCTGGGGAACAGATTGGATGTCATTTTGGCAAAACCAGTTGAATTTTGCTATTTGGTGTGCGACAACTGGATGTGGCATTGATTTCAATAACCATCTAAAAGCTGATGCCTTGGTTGGTTCATTATTTCGATTTCATGTCTATTACCAAGTCAGAAGAATATTATTTGAGATGAGTGTAGCAATGCCGCGAGGCTCAAATTGGAATGCTTTTAATAACACATATAACCGAAACGCATACGAGAGAATATGCAAGGAGTTTAACATTGACTTAAATTCGGACTGGAGACAGAAACAAAGCTATAATGATGGTCTAGGAACAATTTATAATTACTGGACAAATATTGGTAATCATCCTTTGATAAATTCTGTATACGACAACAAAACGATGAGTTTTACAGTCTATGAAAGTTATAAAACATATCATATTGATTACATTGCACAAGGGTCTGAGGCTGACAATAGTTGGTCTACTTTTATACTAGATAGTTCTGTGGGATTTACAAGGGCAGGAGTAGAAAGAATCAATGACAGCATAAGAACATACTGCTGGGCAATCCTTGGCTCACAATCACAAACAAGAACAGATATACTTGGAACTGAAACGGCATTTGATGCACAGAAACAATTTTTAGCAAATGTAGAGGACGCAATAAATAGCCCCATCGACTTGCCCAGTCAAAATTCAAGATATGAAAACACCCTAAAATATGCAAGAAGTAAAGTAAATTTTGTCTATGGAAGTGGATTGTATATGTCTCCGAGTGACATGGAATTAAGAATCGGAATAATACAAGACTACAATAATGAAATTGTAATAGCAACCGATGCACAAGCATTAGGATTGAATAATGATGTAAATGTAAAACCAGTGCCACCAAAAATTATTCAACCTTTTCAAGGCACCACAACAAAGAAATTTTTACCAGAACATTCTGATAAATCAATACATAAAACTGTGGAACATAACCCACCAGAAATACAAAAAATAGCGATTGAACACGAAGATAACAAAACAACTATAATTGTTGGTACTATAGTAATAGGTCTTGCTGCATTACTTATTTACGAGATTTACTAAACCACTCTTTGGCTGCCACATACAATAACCCGGAAACAAACACAAGCAAAGCCCATAGATTGTTACCAAGCCAATTAATAACATTACCTGTTGCAGATAAAAGCCATGATACTATTGCACCAATAACTCCTGGAAGTGCTGCAGCAGCTTTGCCAGCTAGGTTGGCAAGAAGTTTACCAAGATTAAATAGTTTTTTTTTATCCAATCTTTTACACTTGATGGATCAGGTTTTGGAGTTGGGGTTGGCGCAGTCCCTCCTCCCGTTGTAGGAATAATGGTCTCAACTAAAACCCCAATAATCATACCAAAGGCAGTCAAAATACTAACAATAGTAATACCTTGCTCCCTAAACAAGGTTTTGATTCTCTCACCCAATGTTGTGTCTTCTTTTAACACCTTATTTATAGTTTCTTTTATCCTGTTTATTTGACTGCGTAATGCTTCTTTGTTTTCACTTGCCGCTTCAAGTCGTGCACTTCTTTCATCTTCTAAGTTTTTTATTCTGTCACGTAGGCGCTCTTGTTGAAACTCATCCTCCTGCCCGGGGGTGCTAACTTGTTCTAATTTTTGTTTTTCTTTTGTTATGTCTTTATCAAGCTCAGTGAGCTTTGAGAGATTATTAGTAAGTTCTCCACGAAAGCTTTGCAATCTCTTATCTAAACCTCGTATCTCTCGCATTGTTGGACCTTCTGTTTGTGTTTGAACAGCAGTTTTAGAATGAGTTTCATCTATTGTATTACTCAAATTACTCTCTGCTGAACCTATGGCATCTGCTGTATTTTGTACATCTTTAGTTGTTGAAAAAGTTTGCATTGGTATATCTTCTCCTGCTTTTGTGAGGGTATCTCCTATTTTTGCCAAGGCTGCTAATTCTGCCCTGCCCTGAGCAATTCTTTCACGTGGAACTAATAAATCATAATTTTTTAAAATATTTCTAATAGAGTTAATGCCATGTTTTTTAATTAAAGTGTCCAGCGCATAAAACTTGATTGGTTCGTTTGGATTATTTCCCTTATAATAGGTAAGTGGAACATCATCCGTCCCAACTGCATATAACATTGTTCTACCGATTTCGTCTTCAGCCACTTTAAAATCATTTTTATAATCAATTCCGCTGATCTCAGCATTAACTTCAGTAAAAAATTGATCTACTAACAACTTTTTTTGTGTTAGTTGTTCTTCTGTTTTTTCTTCTCCTTGAAGCTGATCAATATGATTATTTTCATTTACAATTTGTCTCTGAAATTCTGAGCCAGGTTGTGTAAATTCTGATTCTTCACGCAGCAAATCACTTATAAAAGCATCCACATCTTCATCCGCATCTTCAACATTTGGATCAAACGTAGGATTTTCAAATTCAAATCCACCCTCAGCCATTGTTTATTTTATTTAATTTTAAAAAATATATTTAAAAAATAAAAACAATGTCGGCTTACGGAAACAAACTCAGCCCTCATAGAAAACTAAGAGAACCTCATGGTGCCAAAGGCATCTGCACAAGTGTAGTAATAACTAATAATCCATCAACAATAGACCAAAACCAGCAACTGCTTGTGAGATTTCTCAATCTAAATACTAATGATGTAAAAGTTCCTCGTACTGCTCGTCTTGCCTTTGAAATAGAACTTAAAAGCAGAACAGACGCCAACGCTACTCTATTTCAAAATCTGGGTAGAACAATTGTGAAAAAAATGACAATAAGAATAAGTGGCAATGAAGTTATGTCAATAGATGACAGTGATATATATCATTGTTATGTAGATTTATGGAAAAGCCCTACTGAAAGATTAAACATAGCTTACCAAGGTATTGGTAAAGCAAACATGCTAAAACATAGAGTTGGTGCGGGAGATGCTTCCTCAGACACCGGAGATGAAGCTGTAGCAGCAGCTTATGGAAATAGATTTTGTATTCCACTGGACTTTGAAATGTTAGAAAATCATATGCCATTTTATCAAGCGGGGCTTGGTGATAGGTTAGAATATGAATTAACGTTTAACGATTATAACAAAGTTATCAAAAGCAGTGATGCTGATGCATCTTATGTAATAAAAAATATCTGCTTGGAATTTGATATGGTTAGTGATGTTGAATTAGCCAGACAAATAAGACAGCAAATCAATGGTAAGATAGTATTTATGTATGATCGTATCTTGCGACATAGAAAAATAATAGTAAAAAAATCTGATACCCTTTGGAATATCAACATTAATGTACCAGCACAGAGCATGAAAGGTATTTTAATGCTGTTTGAAGACCCAGAAAGAACAAGCGCAGAAACCTATTACAACCCAATGATTGAAAAAGTTGAAATGACAATAGAGGGAGTACCAAATCAGTTGTATATTCAGGGTATGAAGGCATATCAACATTGGGATGAAATCAACAAATATTTTGCCTTGACATCAAAAAGAAACAAAGAGACAGAAATAGTAGCGAGGGACTTAAACTTTACCAATGTTTCTCTTGAGACCTATCTAACAAAATCATATGCTTTGTGGCTTGACCTTAGAACATGTGATGACAATTTATTATACGGCAGTGGAAGAAGAATAGAAAACGGCAGTGAAGGTATAACGATACTAATAAATAAAAAAGCAGATGCAGATCAAACTTTAAATATTTATCTATATATAATACAAGATGCACAAATCAATTTCGAAGATGGAAGATTCAAAGAAGTACGATACTAGTTTACAACAAAAATATCCTAAATATTCACACAGTGCCATTATCTGTGGTCAGACAGGCTGTGGTAAAACAGAGTTTGTTCTTGACATACTTGAACAAGAGTATGTTGGAGTTTTTGAACATATAATTATATTGTGTCCAACTATAGAGTGGAACGAGGCTTATAAAAATAGATCCTGGATAGGTGATGTAAAAAACCCGAGAGATAAAAAAATAATAATTGTCAATCCTGTGAGCAACGGTAAAGAAATGTTACAAGAACTGTTGCGTTTCTTTTTTCAAAAGATATGCTGGCCAGCCCACATTATACATCATTGATGATTGCTCCGCCACAAAAGAATTAACAAAGAAAAAAGATATGTTGTCAGAGTTGGCATTCTCTGGTCGCCACGCCAAACAATCAGTGTGGGTTATTTCACAAAGATATAATTCTGTATTGAAAGATTTAAGGGAGCAAGCAAAATGGTTGTGTATGTTTTACACCAAAGACAGAGATAGTTATGAAAATTGTTTGAGAGAAAATGATGTTATTCCAACGCTGGAGGAGAGAACCAGAATAAGAAAAGCTTTAGCTAAGACTAAATATTCAAAGTTAATTTTGAGGACTGACCAACCAACTGGTTATTGGGTTGAATACTTTCTACCAGCAATTCTTTTTTTCTAACAGCATTGCTTTGTTGCTAATAGTAATACTAACAGCAAAGTAGCAATGTTAATAGCAATACTGACATGAAAAATATAATGAAAATATCAAAAAATACAGTAATGCTTATAGCATTGCTCATAGCAAAGTAGCAATGTTAATAGCAATGCTTGCAGCAAATTAACAATGCTAATAAAAAAATAGCAATATTAATAACAATGCTATTAACAATACTAACAATTACTACTTGCATGAATATCGCAGCTGGTTGTTTTATGTTTTATGTTTATTTCAAGATAAAAAATAAAATTATTAATATAAAAATGAATGCGGAAGAACTATTACAAGACATATCGGAAGGTTTTACAGAATGTGATGAATCAAAGCAACAAGAAACAAAAAAAGAAAGATTATCAGCCATAGTGGCTGGCGGCGGTAGTCGTCAATATTTGGGTAAAGACATACAACTCACAAATATAGACAGCATGCCACCGGATGAAATTAACAAACTTTACCGCAGATATGAAGCACGGCTTGGGGCAAGTATGACCAAGACTTTAGGCAATTCTTTTATTAACTTGTATGTGATGGGAGTATCAAAATATTTTAATGTTTTAATGTAACCAATCCACCAAAGCTGATAGAAGATTTGGAGGAAGACCCATTTATTAATCATGCTTTGACAAGTGCTTGTTGTGAGTTGTATTACAGGTATGGAATGTGCTTAGCACCATTTACAGCAATACTGACAACTGTTAGACATATTGATTTTAATAAAAAAAAAAATATAGATAATATAAATGGAGAACCAAGAGAGTGAAGTTATACCTGTTGTTACACAACCTGTTGAGGTTGAACAACAAAAAGTAAAAAATCCAAAAAGAATAGAAGCTGGAAAAAAAGGAGCAGCGGCAAGAAAGGCAAAGCGTTTGCTTCAAGATGCTGCAAAGCAAGATGTTGCAAAGCAAGATGCTGCAAATCAAATAACAAAAATAACAATAGATGAAGAGGAACCAGAAATCAAAATAAACGTATACAAAAATTATATTCCACCGTGTCTGGTTTTATTAGGTATTGCTGGGTTGGGTTTGTATATTTATAACAAGAAATCTGCTACGCAACCTGCTACACAACCTGTGCAACCTGCTGCTGTTCGTGTTGCACCAAAAGACCCGTTTGATTGTTTTTAATAATTTATTTAAAAAAATAATATAAAAAATAATATAAAAAAAATGGCAGTATTGACGGAAAACAAATTGTAAATATGATGTATCATGCAGGAGTGGAAACACTTCTAACTGTTGGATATTCTGAGATTGGCAGAAAACTACTAAAAAGACCAGCACCTAAAGTGGATTTTAATATGACAGATTTTGGAATGCTGTCTGTGGATATAATGTTAGCAATGGCTACGAGGGATATGTTGATTAAGCAAGGTATTATTCCTGCAGATATTATGAAATAATTTTAAAAAAAATATATAAAAAAATGGCAAGTGCAGTAGCAATGATGATCGGTGGCGCATTAACAAATGCATTGGCGTTTAGCGGTTCAAATTATTTCTTTTCAAAAATGGGAAGTCATTCAGATGAGGAAAGACAAAGACATGACAAAGCCGTAGAACAATTAAACGCAGCACAAGTGGAGTGGAATAAAAAAAGAACAGAGAGATTAGATTTTATTAATAAGCAACTGCAAAAAGAGCATCATGCAGAGCAGACTTTTGATGATGTGGACCAAGCTATGAAACAGTATTATTATACAACTGGCAAACATTTGCTTTTAGAACCGGAGCCCAAGTTGAGTGATTTTTATACACCATCTCCGGATCAACAGAATAGAGAAATTACGTTTATTGTGGTGGGCATGGCTGCAACTGGATTTGTGGCGTATAAATTGATTTCATAAAAAAAATAGTTTAAAACTATAATTACTTTGGATTTTTTTTTGGATTTGGAATGACTAAGTATGTTTACTTTGCAAAGACTAAGTCATATGCATGATACCTATTTTTTTTTGTTTTTCTTACATGGTTTCAATCCAAGTGGTCGCATATAATATGGTGGTTTAGCACTCTTCTCTAATTTATCTTTGAGATGACCAGGCGCCCATACTTCACCATTGTCTAATAATGTCAATACCATGGATGGACCATATTCAGTATCTACTATTTTCGTATCTGTAATAGTGTATATTTTATTTACTTCCAAGTCTGTCCATTTCTTTGTGCTATTTTGATATTGCTCTTCGAACAGTTCATCAAATCGTGCAGTTGTGATTTCCATTTTTTCTTTATAGTTATATAAAGTTTAATCTTTAGTAGAAAAAAATGGAAAAGATTTATTACAGCCCAAAAGGATTTTGGAAAGGTTACTCAGCAGTTAAAAAATTGGCAAAAGAGGCTGGTGTTAGTGAAAAAAAGGCATTAGAATTTTTAAAAAAACAAGTTGTGTGGCAGATTTATTTACCCGCGCCAAAGAAAATAGTTAGACCCAGGTTTGATGTTTCTACTAAGAATGGAGTGCATCAAGCTGATTTGTTATTTCTGCCGCATGATACTTTTGGTTTTGGTCGTGGACGCAAAACATATAAATATGCATTGACTGTGGTTGATATTGCGAGTAGATACAAAGAAGCAGAGCCACTGACTTTCAAGGATAGTAAAGAAGTTGCTAAAGCATTTGAGAAAATATATAGTCGGCATTTGAAATATCCAAAATTATTACAAGTGGATCCAGGCAGAGAATTTATGGGTGCAGTATCGCAGTTGATGGCAAAACACAAAGTAAATATCAGACGAGGCAGAACAGAAATACACAGAGACCAAGCTTTAGTGGAAAGATTTAACAGAACATTAGCTGAAAGATTGTTTGGCTATCAGTATGCTAAGGAAATAGATTCACAAAAACGTAATAGAGAATGGGTAAAGAGATTACCAGAAATTGTTAAAGCCATAAATGCGGAGACAAAAAAGCCCTCTCCTGTTGAAACAAAAATATTAAAAGATGATCATATCTGTATGAATGCCAGTGTAAGATATTTATATCAACCCGGGGAACAAGAAGGTGGAAGACGCAGAGCAACTGATCCAATGTGGAGTGTAGATATTCACAAGATTAAAAGTTATATGGTGACGCAAGGTATAAGAGTTTATTATTTGAAAGCACCAGCGCCACAGAGAGGATTTGTCAAAGAAGAATTACTTATTGTTCCTGCTGATACCCAAATTCATAAGTTTTTGTAAAAGCCATGTGCATCAGTTGTAATTCCATCTTCTCGGATGTATCTTTTTGAGTAAAATGGTGACAGTGTTACTTTGTTTACTGTTATGCCGTATATTTGATGCTTCATCGTGCGTATCATATTCATATCATGGGTGTATTTTTTCTTGTTAAACAACGCATCCTTGTAGTTTTCAAAGTTTATATTTTTTTCTATTACATATTTTTTTACTCCCTTTGCTTTCTTAATAATCTGCTCATCCGCTCTCAAATAATAATATAGCTTGGGTCTTAATCCAACATACTCAGCTATAGCAACACCAGCACATTCGTCTTTCATTTTACCCAATACTTTTTTGTTTGTATCATCATGCATTGGATGATTTTGAGGATAATCGCTTAAGTCATATTCATCTTTCATTTCAACCATATCTTTGTATGCATCATCTGTTCTGATGTCTACCAGTAGGCTGTCAGTGTCTGTGTATAATAAAGTACAGTCATTTCCGTACCTTTTCTTTAGGGTATTATAATACCAATCATACATCATATACTTTGATAAATCCAATACTGACATCCCAACATAGATTGGTTTGTTTAATGTTAATTTTGTTTTGTTTACATGTACTGCTGATAATTCATCTGAAAATTTTATACGCCTGTTAAAGTTGGGTTTGGCTATTATTTTTCTTATCTTTTCATTTTCAGAGCCGTTAGTTTTGACTAGTTTTATATCTGTCCGCTTGCGTAAATTTTCCATTGTCTTGCCAAACACAGAGTTGTTCATAAGTTTGTAAAAATCTGTTTCAAATTTTGATTTAGCTTTTTTCCTAAGTTCTGTGTTTAAACAAATATATGATTTCATCCATGGTTTTTCATTAAATTCTAATACTCTGTGTACTTTCTTTAGTTTCATGCCTAAAGATAAATACAGTTGCAGGTTTTTGTAATGTATCACATATTTTTCTTTGTCCCTAAGATTGGGAACTAGTTGTTCTGTATTTATCATGCCATTATTTTTTAACAGATCTGTTTGGTATTCAGACAACCATTCTTTTTTTACTGCTAATCTTTCCGGTGCAAGCGGATAGTCATTGTGAGCTTCATGAAGTTCTTTAGAATATTCCAAATCAACTTCAAGCATTTGTCCTTTGCCAGGTTTTGGTTTAGAAAATTTTCCACTCTTGTTTTTGGTTTTCCAAACAAAGCCAGAATATGGAAGTGGCTGACTCATTGCCCATCCATAAAGATTATTTGCATCATAATACATTAAAAAGTTGTTTTTCTCGTTAGGGTTATAATCAGCTACACGTGGATTGTTTGCTTTGGCATATCGTTTTGATACCATACTAATTCCACCAAGCATACCTTTTTTATAAATAAGTGCATGTCAATGTCTCTCAAAAGTTCTAAATCTATTTTTGAATGTTTAAGTAAAGCATCCCAAGATAATCCAGGTGCTGTATAGTAATGTAAAGCATCAAGTTTGTATGCACTCATACATGTTTTTCTAAAAGTTTGGAACACATCTGCTAACAGAGTTACATCAGTTTTTAGATATAAATCATGATAGTCTCCAAGAGTTTTACAGTTAAACTCTTTCCATATTTTTTGAGCGTATTCATAATCTTCGAAACTTATACTTTCATCTGAGAGACTACTGTAAAACTTTTCTATAGGCGGTAATTGCGTTTCCTAAATCTTTCCATGCTGTTCATATATTCGTATGGATAAACACCTTTTCGTAAAAGTAAATCTGTTTGTTTTCCAAACTGATTTTTGGTAATTTTAAAATCAGATTTGTCTGTTGATTTAACCAATTTTTCCAGAGACGAAGCCATAAACTGAAAGCTATCCAAAAATCTAAGTTGTCCGCACTAAATGAAATATACTTTTTAGCGTTGTTTGGAATGCATGTAATATTACCTGTCATTTTATGTATTTTTTGCATGATGAGATGACTATCATATCCTTTGAGGTTGTGAAATACAACAGGGATGATTGTTTTATTTGGTTTTATTTTTAGTTTTATGTTGCAGTTTTTATGTGCTGCACCTCTGTATTCTCCTGTAAAATGACAGTGGTCTCTTACTTTACCGTTTTTATCATTTTTTATTTCATCCTCACATATCCAGCAATGTGTTGCTTTTTCATGATCTTCCTCATTTTGCTGCGTCATGATTAATGGTTTTGGGTGAGCAAATATTTTATTAATGTTGCTCTTCTCACATTCTAAGTGATTTAAAAACTTTTCAACAGCATCTTCACCTCTGTAAATAACAGGTTCTTCAGCTTTGCCATCATATCTGACAACCTGGTATCCAAAACCACAAGCTTCGTGTACATTTGTAATTTCAGATTTCTTTCCAAATTCGATTGATTGCGGTTTGATTATACTTTCAAAATCAGCATATATTGCATAAGACACAGGCATCTGATTTTGATGATTTTTAAATTGTGTGTGATTTTTACCTTCTTTTGGCATTTCTATTCTCACAGTCTTCTCTGTGTTTGGTAAGTAGATCTTCTCTTGAAAAGCCGTAAAGACAACGATCGCAGAAATAAGTTTTACCGCGATATTTGTTTTGATTATAAAGTAATCTATTTAGATTTTTAATCCAGCAATAGTGATATTTTGTTGTTATTGTTTTTGGTTTGTTGGGATAATCATCAGGGTTATAATTGTCATCTATAATTCCTTCTTCATTATTTGGATCATCTTCATTTTCTAAATCAACCTCAACGTCTTCAGAAATTAAAAGCAAGTTAATTCTTTCCATTTCTTGCGGTTGCTCTGTTATTCTATATGGAAATACAGATACCCTTTTTCCTGTGCATCCGTAAACATTAATAGCAAGGTTGTTTAGTTTTTCTACTTTGGAAATTTGTGAAATTGGAGTGGGAAAGTCAATACCATCCATATTCAACTTACCCATGTGTTTGTTATAACTAGATATCCTAGTTGGATTATTTTTATTAGGCCACAAAGCAGAAACCAATGCCACTTATTATCTTCATTATTAACATTAATTATTGCTTTTTTATCAGATACTGCTTTAGACAAAGGAATATATGAAGAACCTTTTAATGGTTCATACTTTGCAAAATTTAAGTAAAACGTAACACAGTGATCAATCTCCAATCCAGATGCTGTGTTTGTAAATCTTTCAAGGCTCTCTTGTATATAAGCAGATGATTTATCGTAAAACTCATTTATTTTTTCAGAGGTTAAAATTGCATTTTGTTCACTGTGTAATACTGCTGTGGTGTATTTTTTGGTATCACCATCATCTTTGAATAAATTTACAGTGAGACCTAATTGAAACTTTAATCCATTCATCTTTGTCAGCTCTTTGCTTAATTGTTTTGTGATAATGGATTTCTTATCACGGAATAGTTTTTGAGGGTCTTTGTATTTCTCGGCAGATATCTCGTATGCTTTAAAATAGCCACACATTGGTTTGTCAACCAGTTTTAATTCTTCTTTAGATTTTCTATCATTAAGCTCTTTCAACTCATTTATAACACTGTCTCGTGATTTAGCATATTTCTGATTTTGCTCATCTTGCAATTTATCATATTTCTGCTTTTCTCGTTTACGTTGTTTCTTAGCACGTCGTCTCTTGAGTAAATTTTGTAATGTTTGAGATTTAACCTCTTTTGAAGTTTCTTTTGGAACTTCTTTAAGAGGTTTTAATGCATTTATACCGTTATATAGTGTTTGTTTATCTATTACACCTGTATCAAACAGGCGTATTAAATTTCTTATAGTCTCTTCGTTTTTTTCATTCCTTTATTTGTTATATATTTAATTTTTTTTTATTTAATATAAAAATAATTATATATAAAATAGACAATGGAAATCAATGTTTGCAAATTTCTTAAAATTGGATTACATAATCCATGTGAAAATAAGCCAACAAAAAATTCTAATTATTGCAGTTTGCATAAATATAGATTAAAAACAAGTCATGCATTACCGTGTCTAATATGTAAAAAAGGCACTTCTGCAAAATATCAAGTGTGTGTTGGTTGTGGTGCAGCTTCAATTAGAAAAAAGAACGATTATTGGAGGTTAAAGTCGTATAACGCTGAGTGTCTCAGATTTAGACGTATTAAGGTTTAAATTATATTTTGATAACTATAAAAAAAAAATAAACTTGCAATCTTCACTACCCCTATTTTAAAAAAGTTTTAATAAATCAAGTAAAATCACCATTTCATGGTGATTTATTATATATGTATTATAGGGGTTTTCTGTTGTAATTTGAGGCGAAACGGAGTGAGACGAAAATTACAACAGAACCCCTATAATACATATATATTCAGTGGAATTTGCGTTTTACTGTTTAATAAAGTGTATCCAATCCATAGCCTAGAAAGTCATTCGCTGTCAGAGCTATCACTCTCTTCTCCGTTTCTGTCAAATGCCAGGGCAATGCGTCTGTTGCCTGTGGCGTCAAAATCAATGAGTACTTGCTCAACATTTATTGTGTGGTCCCAGTGGATGTGGAGCAAAACAAGCCCCGTCAAACGTTGCCCGGTCATTGTACTGCGGAGATAGGTATTGAGCCTCCTTAAACTACTAAATGACCTCTTTGCTGATGCCGTTGATACTGGCATAGTTAACAGGACTTTCAGAATGATATGTATGTTGGGGGTACAGCTGGTATCTCGCGTCGACAGACTCGGCGAAAAACAGCACCCCGAGTTATAGTGTGACGACACATATCAAGCTCAACATCAAGTGCATCGACTTCGACAAATGGAGCATATTCCTGCTTTATTTCATTCCAGACAGCTGGTGTTAGCTGCTCAATTCTGTTTGAGAGAAGAAGCTGAGCTTTAAGTCTGGGAATGGCAATACACAACCTATCTTCTAGCTGTGTGAGAAGATGGTCCATGAACGGTATGAACAAATTGAGTCTCCAGTACTCTTGAATGGTGTCAGCAGAAATGTTGTTTCTATTCATTTGTCTAGCAGCAACTCTCGGTTGGGACAATGGGATGTTCTGCTGATTTGCTAGATCTACTGCCTTTTGCCAAAGTGTACTATAGTACTGTTGCTCATTTCTTTTCTCCTGCAAAATACCTTGAAGAGACAAAGCATACTCAGAAGCCTTTACTAGGTCGCATGATGGAGCTTGCATTATATCATAAAGTGGATCTAATGGGCCACTGACAACACATAGAGCGATGACAAAGTCAAATGATGTCATAGCCTTCTGAAGAGACGATGCATTTGACATTGTCTTGGTGTCCATTTCAACCTGTAAATCTGTGAGAGTTTCTAGTATGGCAGAAACGTTCCTGTAAAAAGCAGAAACACTTTCAGAATGCTGGGACCATCTTGTTGGACATAACTTCTTCAGCTTTTCCCCATTGTCACTATGTAAGCGATAAATGCCCAGTCGCTTTAGGGAACTAGTCAAGAAGTACAAGATATCTCCAACAACAGTAAACATTGACTGAACAAAGGCAACTCTACAGGCATGGCATATTGCTAGGTTAAGACGATGATTTCGACAGTATACATATTTAGCATTGGGATGATCAACGGCAAATCGGGCCTGTACCCCTCGAATTCGACCGGACATATTGCCAGCACCGTCGTATCCTTGGCCCACAATAAAATTGGGGTTTAAATGGTGCTTTCTAATCTCATCAGTCAGAAGTGTATGCAGTGCTTCGCCGGTTGTGCTTTCCGTAGCAACGAAAGACAAAAAGTCTTCATGAACAGTGTGCTTACCTGAACTTGGACGATCTACATACCGCACACAAAAAGCACACTGTTCCATATCACTAACGTCTGCAGATTCATCGGCCAAAGTAGTGAAGTATTTTGCATCATTACAACGCTGAATAATTGAATCGGCAATTTGTTGTCCACAAAGTGAAATGAATTCGTTTTGGATTTCAGGACTGAGGTATGTGGCATGTCTCGGAGCGGAAGAAATGTGATCTTGAAGGACATTATCTGTTTGAGACCTAAAGTTAATTAATGCCCTGAAATTGCTCCTTTCCTCTGTTTTGCCCCGCAATGCTATGTTCTGGCGACCGCATAGGATGGCTGTTTCAATGATGGACGATAAAATGGCCCTATTCTTTTTCACCTTATTTTTGAAAGCAGTCGAACCAAATTCAACGGCACTCATTTCCTCCTTTTTGCATATTTTGACAAAATGATCTGCCTTTGTCATTGCATTCTGATGTTCTTGTGAGCACCTATGACTGTTTACAATTTTTTTTGCATTGCTCCAGTCAGTCAAAGGGCGAGCAACAAGGACATTGTCGGCAGTATTAAAAACAAAGCATGGGGCGCAATAAACTCCAGATATCTCTGTGCTATATTTAAGGTAAGGGTATTGCTCGACATTGAAAACAAATTCTGGCACACGCCTTGCCTTATGACAATATTCCTGAGCGGAGTCACCCAACCTTTCAACGGTTCGAATCTTGAAGTAAGTACTGAAAGTTTCTGTGAGTCTGAAATGCGCAGTCTCTGACTTGCATCTATCGTACTTATATCAAGATAACGGGCGTTTGGGGTAATGCTCGAACTGACTGGTGTTTGCATAGATGTAGAATTTACACCACCAGACGCACTGGTGCTCGCGGTCGTTCCAACATAAATCGAAGATGTCGAAGACCTGAATTTTTCGGCTTCAGACGGGAATGATTCGGAAGGTGAACTAGTCTTAGAGCTAATACTGTCCGAAACTGATACCTGAGAGCTCGATTTAAATGCTTTCAGAATCGATGTTTGCCCCTGAATTAATGGCTTGAAATGCCTTTTCATGCTTTTTGTTTCATTAAATTCGGGAGCTTACGAAAAACTGTGCGTATTAAATACGGAAACCTCAGAGTGTTTAGGACTCTGAAACACCGTTGTTAAACAGTATGCGTCTTCCGACAAGATTTTACAATGCTTGGCGTCAAAGAAAATTTAATATCGGTGCAGAATATTGCAATAATTGTATGGGTAGATTGCTTTTCTACACCGACATCCCGAGGCCGCAACAATTCTATTTAAGCCGATACAGAATTATTTAGAGTGAGACGTATTTCTACGTACATAAAGATATTTTCAACATGAAAATAGGCTCAAATGACTTTACGATGAACTAGAAAACTGGGTTCCGAGTGACGGATAATGGTCAAAACGTTCGCATGCAGCTTTAAAAAGTCATATTATGTTTGACTGATGACGTCAGACTGTAAATTTTCGTCATCCGGACAGGCTGTGGACCCTATGATGACGCCTACCTAAAGCCCATTGGGACGGTGGCGTTTGATGTTTATCCATGATCTTTCTTGTCGTGCCCTTAATGGTTTATTCTCTTACTGCTCTGGCTTCTGCAAAGTCATTGAGTACCTTCATTGTGGCTTTCTAGGCTATTGTTTTTTTTGTATTATATTTACACGAGCATATTTGTGTTTTACTTATATTGCCTATTGATGCTGCCGTGTTGGTTAGAGATTAGATCATGGCGGGGATTTCTTTATTTACACTGTCCTGTTTTAATAGGATGACAGTAGGGTAAGTGTGAGGTTTAAACCCCCAGTGGCCTACTTTGCCACTGACCGTTCCAAGGCGGTAGCCCTATTGTCAACCCTTTTGTGTTTGTGTTGTCTTTTGCATTTAATATTGCCTTTGCCGTCTTGTTTGTCTGTTTGCGTGTTTGTTTCTGTGTTTTGTGGTTGACTGTCCTCCTTGAATGCTACTTTCCCTGTCCGATCTTTTTGTATTTCTTTGACTGACATCATGAGTGAATGATGACGTCAAACTATAGAATGTTATGACGTCAATTTGCTCTGCACATACATTTCAGTCTGTATCGTCATTTAGACACCAAATACGCACAATCGCCATTCTGTACATGTGTGGGCAGCTTTAAGCAAATATTTTAGTTTTTTATTATGCTCGGCATTTTTTGTATTACGCACGTACGTATTGTGCGTATAGGGCGCTACGCCTACAGTGTCAGAGGCGTAGCCAGGCTAAAACCTTAAAGGTGAAATATGGCGTATCTTTTGAGTATATATTCGGAAATATATATATATAATATACAATCTGTTCAAATCTTACACTTATTGTATTGGTTGTCCCGTTTTCTCACAGTAGCCAATTTTATCTCATAGCGCATACGCTTCGAGTTTCGCCCTGGTAACTGTCACGTGATCCTGTGACGTCATTGGTACCAAACGATTAGCGGTGTCGCATTGAGTTGTATAGTATTGTCTATGTAGGATTACGTTTTATGGTACTTGTTAAAAATGCCGTGTGCTGTTGCTGGGTGAAAAAGTTTGCATAAAGAAGGACAAGATAATAACCTAAGTTTCTTTCGTTTTCTAATCGAGATAATGATATATTAAGATCTGAAGTGTGGGTAGACCGCTACCGAAGAAAATCGCCCGACTCGTCGAGAAAGTGGGAACCTGCGAAAGACGCGCGAGTTTGTAGCACCCTTAATGCCGAAGGCATTACCCTTGGCTGCTTGGGGTGGGGGGTGGTGGGGTGGGGGCTTGAGGGGGGGGGGTGGTAAGGGGGCCTCCCGCTAGACAATTTTAAAATATAGACATCCTTTGGCAGCCTCTGGTGGGTTTTTGGTCACATTTTGGCGGTCTTCTAGGGTACAATAATTTCTTTAAAAATGAAAAAAACATATTGTCAGGAGTTAAGTTAGCCTTCGATTTTTATGCCATTTTTGGCCATAATTATTTTTTCACTTTTCAAATCGATTTTACGCACGTGCGTAAGTGCGTATCGCTGGCTACGTCCCTGAGTGTAACAAGAAATATGTATCCAAATCTATTCAAATCGATTCTTTATTTTCTTTATCCGCACGACCGTCGTGCCGATTATTTTCTTATCTGACTATAGTCTTGTTCTTTATCGGCACGACTGTAAAACACAAACGTAAAGTTTTGAGAGTTTCCTAAACAAATCCGTAATGCATACAAAACAAATATAATACTTATTGAACAGATATATTGTGTAAAATTATGGGTAAATTGTGTTTTGAATGAAAAACAAGAACCCTGTACAGTACAGTATGTTCCGAAAGGGTCGTATGAGAATATATTTCTCAAATGATATACAAGTAAATAACTTAAGCAGTATCTATAGAACATACTTGCCATTATGGCAATGGACGCATTATGGAATTCACATGTTTACATAATAAAAAGTGTATGACTAGATACCGAAAGGAACGTTCTTTTCGCGAAAAGAACAGAAATATCCGAAAAGACAGTATCAAATCTTTATTATTGATCTAAAATTATTTTAAAATAAACTCTTACTTAATGTAACATACTAAAATATGTCAGCGAAAATCTTATTTATGACATGAGAACCTGTATATTACATCACTCACGTTTAGCACGCGTCACCCGTTGACATCAAAGCACAGGTCATATGTATATGCTTTGTATACTACATAATCTATTTATTTAAATTTTATTAAAGAAAATTATAATGTTATTCGAAAAGATGAATTATTACAATAATAAATACTATTCTACATATATTTTCAGGTATGTTATCCTGAATGTCGGAGGAAATGACATTGATGCATTGATTTAAAGAAATATTGGTTTAAATCAATAATTAACGATTTTATAGCGCCATTTTATAGCGTCTTTTCGGAATATTGAAATTTCTTTTCGCTAATGCAGAATCCACTAAAATATATTAACATGGAGTATAACGTTCATATTAAAAAACAATCCATTTTTTTTTTATTCTTATTACTATTCTCTTACTAAAGGTGTAAACAAAATTTGATTTAAATAAGTAATAAGATATTATAGTGTGTTTTCGGAACATTGAAATTTCTTTTCGCTAATGCAGAATCCATGGACATATATTAACATGGAGTATAACTTTCAAATTAAAAACAAAAATCTAATTTTTGCATTCTTATTACTATTCTTTTACTTAAATTTAACCAATGATATATAAAATATTTGATTTAAATCAATAATAATGATTTTGCACTGTCTTTTCGGACATTTCTTTTCTTTTCTCGAAAAGAACGTTCTTTTTGGTATCTAGTCATCACTGTAGGGATCCGTACACCGTGACATCTAAACTATGTCAAACTTTCCTAAGCGTGTTAATAGGAAATGTAAAGTTGGTTCTTAAACTACATTGACAACACATGATATAGATAACGGCATGGGTTAATATCCGGAGTTTTGGTCAGCCATGTTGCAGAAAACGTGCGGATAACAATAGCAAAGGTAGGTTAACCACGTTTTTCTCCTATTTTTGTTCATTTATATGAATGATCAGTATTGCTATATGTTGCGGAAACATTTCCCCGTTCAAATATTACCGTACATTGTTGACATATTACTTTAAATGCTACAATTCGGATCAAAGAAAAACAATTGCCGGTGCTGAAATTCGCCCAAAATACACTTCAGCAATAAATATCTCATTAATTTTGAAGTTAATGAAAATTTTGAATTGGCAGATTTATTTGTTTTTCCAATATATGTGCATGTTCAAAATTTCAGCATCATTCATCCGAAATTGGCCGAGATATGAATCGAAACAAAACGTGCCCAGCGTAACTAATTCATATAAAAAATGCTGATTTGTGTACGGAGTCTTGTCCATGTACTGTACGGGGTTTTGCAATGCAAATATTGTTTTCGCTGCTCTGCACTGATGTTATTTACTTATATTGTAGTAATGCGTAGACATTATTTAGGGGGTAGGTATATAATCCGGACTGATACGCGCGGACTAGCGGACTGCGGACTAGCGGACTGCGGACCAGTATGGTATAACATGCGGACTGGTATTTTGCGGACCATGTAAATAGATGGGACAAATAATACAAATATTCTAATTCTGGTCAGCAAATATTAAAGTTAGACGTTCTTAAAAGAAAATAAGTATGTGATGTATGGTAATGGTCATTTGAAAATAGATTTGCAGGAAAATAATTCGTCAACTGACAGTTGTAATTAGGTTCAATGGATGTTTAAAGCAAAAATAGATATACATATATTTATTTATTTTTTAAAAAAAGGTTAATGCCGTGAACAATTATATTCATGTTTTAAATTATGTAAACTATAATAGTCTTGTAATTTTCTAATTAAGTACGAATACAATTAGAAATTGTGTTGTATTAAACCATGTTAATTGATTGATATATTACAAAGTTTATATTGCAATTGAATTTGAATCTTATATATCTGTGAATGCTTCAATAAATACGAACACAATAAATAATAGTGTTATGTTTTGTGTATATTACTATTTTAGCTATGTATTCTCCAAATAATGAAATATTTGATTAAAAAACAAGTGGTTTTCTTCTACGTCCGTTATATGGGCTGGATTATTATATATAGAATGTAAGTAGTGTGAAAGCACTAATTATTTTCCCCATAGACACCAATGTTAAAATTGTCACATATTAATGATTTGCTGCAAATTCAACTCAAGTATGGATAATGCAGCAGTGTAATGTTCATATAGAAAACTATTTTTTTCCACTTGAAAAATCACCAGAAAACGTGGGGTCACAACTTGAGATATGTAAGAAAGTTCTTGTTTGTTTACTAAACAGGTCAAGGGTACAGCTTTTTTATTGATCGACTATTTTCATTGCTCACACAGTGTAAGCATAGAGTCGAAATTTCGAAAATGTTCATCAGTGATCCAGTAAAACCTATTAATACGCTTCTTATACATATAATCACAAAATCGAATAGAAATGGGTAGTTATTCACCTACTTATAATGCCCATTTCCATCGCAAAAGGAGGGATTACTTTTGAGAAATCGTGATCTTTTTGACATTAAATTGGATGTGATTTTATCAAAAGCTTTTCCCCATGATTACATTTCAATATGGTCATGATGAATACACCTACTGAGAACCTTGTGTTATATGTGATATTTCATATAATAGAAAAAAATACGGGTGGATGCTTCGACCTATTAAAAAAAAGTGACGCGTTGATTTTGATTGATTATTGATAATATCACACACCTGTATTTAAAATGAAAATAATATTTGTGTCACCATGATGTTGAACTTTTTTGAAAGTATTAGTTGAATTTTAATTAGATAAACTGATAGGTGCTTTATCATCAATTCTAATACATCTGCACTATATAACCTAGTTTAAAATATCTCGTTATATTCAACGGATCACACCCGAAATTTCTACATGAAAATCCTGTTTTTCACATTCTACATTCATATGTTGTATATGCAACTGTGTTTGTAAGACGACGTTAACATTTAATAAATATATATTATCATTAATTCAATAGTGTTGGTTGTGTTTTTGTTTAATCTAAATTAATAACAACTCAATTTGGATTACACATATTTTATTAGAGGTTTACAACTTTGATTATAGACACAATCATTCTTTATACAATAGGGATAAATGCGTAAATATTCTCCGGGACGGGTGAGTGCCTGTGAAAAGGTGCAGCGGGGCATAACCCTATGATTGGACAGAAACGAATTTCTGTTAGGCGGGGATGGGCTATTCCAGATAATATCCGTAACCACCATCCATGCCCCCGCTTTAAGATACTTATTTTTAAGCCCAGAATACGCCCCTGCTACCCCTAGCAGGGGCGTAGTTAGAACAGATTCAAATATTCACCTGCTTGCACATCAGAATTTTACAAAATGTAGGAAAAGAAAGAAAGAAAGAAAGAAAGAGAAAGAAAGAAAGAAAGAAAAATTACATTCAAACAATCATTGTTACTAAATCATAGCGCGAAAAACTTTACTTTTGTAAATTATTTTGCTTTAAACATGTTGACGAATTATTTTCATGCAAATCTATTTTCAAATGACCATTACCATACACCACATACTTATTTCGTTTTATGAAATATTTGCTGGCCAAAATATTTGTATTAGTTGTCCGATCTATTTACATGGTCCGCAAAATACCAGTCCGCATTTTATACCATACTGGTCCGCAGTCCGCTAGTCCGCGCGTGTTAGTCCGCGTTTTATACCTACCCTTATTTGGGTCCTATATGTCTTATGCCATTTTGTATTGTTAAGACGAAAAAATGCAGAAAACTAAAACTTAAAAGGGGTAATTCTTGAGAAAGACTCCGTACTTATTCCAAATAACTACATGTACTACAAACTAAGTCCAGACGTATATTATTGTCTGTTAGACAAGATACAGTTGTCCAATTTTAGCTCATTGTGACCACAGTTAACGTCATATATTTTTTTTTGTCATTTACAACACCATTAGTATTATATATAATGTTGATGTGTTGTGTTGTATTATATAGTGGAATGTAACCGCTATGATTGGGTGTAGTTTATAATAATGGCAGCCTCCTTAGTTAGTTTGTCGCGTTGTAAATAAATGAACTTCATGTGTAGAACCCCATATGTAGAACCCGATGTGTAGAATTTGGTATGCACAATATGATATGATATTTTACCACCCCTCACCTACTAATGATGTTGGAACATTGCATAAACATTTTTATTTTCTTTCATTTTTCTTTCGAAGAATTATGTCCAATTTCTTTCTTAGAAAGGACACTGAACCCTGTCACAAAAAAGTTAGATAGATGCTTCCAATGGATCTACCTTTCCAAAACGTATTTAAAGAGTGAATTTCAATATGTTTTATGACCTACGAACGGGCAGACAGACGAATGGTAGTCAAAGTATAATTATACGTCCCACAGGCGTTAAAAATCCTTACCGTATGTTTTCAAACAGTTTGCCTGTCAGGTTAAAATTAATTCTATGCCCCATACTGACATCTAAACTATGTCAAACTTTCCTAAGCGTGTTAATAGGAAATGTAAAGTTGGTTCTTAAACTACATTGACAACACATGATATAGATAACGGCATGGGTTAATATTAATTATCTATATAGCTCGCATGATTATATCTGTTCAAGGAAATCTACGTTGATTCAGTTCTAATGACACTACATTGACTGTTTACAAACATTCAATGAATGTTTTATGTATTACATCTAATGCAAGTACCATTAACACCATAGTTTCATACAATATATTTAAAGCAAAACTCCGTACAGTAAAAAGAGAATATTTGCAGTACTCCGTTCACAAGTGCCCAAGACCCCGTACACAAACATTAATTTTGTTTCGATTCATATCTCGGTCAATTTCGGATGAATGAAGTTGAACATTTGAACATGCACGTATATTGGAAAAACAAATAAATCTGCCAATTTAAAATTTTCATTAACTTGAAAATTAATGAGATATTTATTGCTGAAGGGTACTTTGGGCGAATTTCAGCACCGGCAATTGTTTTTCTTTGATCCGAATTGTAGCATTTAAAGTAATATGTCAACAATGTACGGTAATATTTGAACGGGGAAATGTTTCCGCACCATATAGCAATATTGATTATTCATATAAAATGAACAAAAATAGGAGAAGAACGTGGTTAACCTACTTTTGCTGTTGTTATCCGTACGTTTTCTACAACATGGCTGACCAAAACTCCGTACTAGTGAACGGGGTCTTGACCAAGATCCGGTGTACGGATCCCTACAGTGGTCATACCGTAATAAAAATATTATAAGATCGAAAGGGTGCGTGTGTGTGCGTGCGTGCGTTGATAGAACTTGCTGACATCTGTATGAACTGAGACGATAAAAAGACAGTCAGGTTCTCCAACTTGCCGCTCATCACCCAATCAATCCCCTATCATCCTACTTGATTCTGTCTTCTGTTTAAATAGTTTCATTTTACACATATATTATCGGATGATATATATTTAGGTGAAAATATGACAAAACAAATAAACACACAGACTGAGTGTGAACAGTAAACAAGTTTATTGAGCATATAATTTAACTGAGATTAAAATTCAAAATACTTATAAACTATTAGGTGGATACAAGAGAAAAGAGAAGAACATGTATAGAACATGTATAGCCCTTATATGACGACATAGCCTATAAGAACAATTAATAATAGCTGTCACAAAGTAAGTATTTGCTATCCAGACCTTAACTCCGAAGTGACATTCTATTAAAGCCGCCATCCCGCCAACAACAGGCACATTTTACAACAGAAATCATTCTTCCAAACTCTGTCCATCTGTTGAGGTCATAAACTAATACATATGAACCGATTATGTATACTTAACATACAAGTATACGTGACATGAATTTAGAGTTGATCATTCTTAATTCGACGCTCATGACAGTTTGACGGTTTGGCCTGGCTGGATAAAGTCGTTTATATATTATTGTATCTACAAAGTTAGGATTCTCAAAATATGTAAGTTATATTATATACCTCGTTGTCAGTAGGTTTACAAATGGTGTACAATTGTTGTTAAATTTGGTCGTTGTTGGCGGGGTAGCTACTTTAATAAGTGTCTTGCGGGAAGCCGTATGCTCGTATTGTAAGAACGGGGTTGTTGATTCATTTATTAATTTACAACAAATTGCAGATAAGTTAATGCCGTAGTATGGTTAGGCGTGCTTATGCTAATTAGTTTTGCATGATTATGTCATACACAGGAAACTTAGCACTGTTAATCATGCAAAATTAAATACAATAAAAGTCACTAGTAAGTAACAAATGCCACCGAAAATGTTTTCTTATGGGAATTCTTACATTGTACAGGCAATTTTTACAACATAAAACCGTTCTTCCAAACTCTATTCATGTGTTGAGGTCATGCATAGATTAATGCATATGTTCAAGAAGAAGTCAAACAATATTTATGGATACTTAAATACCTGTAATTGAGTATGCGTAAACTGAATTTAGAGTTGGTAACTCATAAATAGGGTGTTGGTTTGCCTGGCTGGTTAAACGTTGATAATGTAGTTACAGAGTTCAGATTCGCAACACATATACCTTATCGTTAGTAGGCTTAGAAACGAAGTACATTTGTTGTAAAAGTTACCTGTTGTTGGCGGGATAGCCAAATTTGACCTTTGATGTCCAAGTGTGACATTGACGCGCCCAATTCTTGCATACGACCCGACTTTTCAAACACGACTCACATTCTGATTGTGGTTTAACATTTATGTGAACATTCCTGGAAATCCCTCAGTACTTTCAATGTTAAGGCTGTGATAGGATTTTGGCTCATTTAACTTTGACCTTTAAGTGTGACCTTGACCTTTGAGGTACATATCCTTTTGTAGCACACAACCCATTTTCTCTCTGTGCGAAGTGTCATGAAAATCCCTTCAGTACTTTAAAAGTTATGGCTGAAACATGAATTTGACTCATTTTGCGTTTGACCTCATTTGACATTTGTGCTATTTTAATGTATTGTTTTTTGGATTGTTTAATGCACCGGTCCATCTGTGTCTCAAGTGTTTCAGTCGGAAAGTCGAACGGACGGACGGACGGACGGACGGACGGAGAAACGGCCAGTTCGATTACTATACACCTCCCAATCTATACACAGAGTTCATCAATCGTTACCCAGAGTTGTCGTTCCTTGCATACACATACATCTGTCAACGTCTCATCAATTGACTTATTAATTGTGTGTAGAAATATTTGGACCTAAGGGGAATACATAGATATCTGCAATAATAAGAAACTTTTCAAAGTGATAAATGAAGGGTGAAACAGAAACAAAGCCATATTTTTTTTTTTATGATATCAAGTAATTAAGTTAAATTCAAAACTAGTTAGTTTGACAGAAATTCTGAGATTTTGGACAAAAAGCCCGAAAGCCCGAGTTCTCTGAGATTTCAGGCCCATAGTCTGAGAAATGGCATTTCTGTAGAGGTAAATCGTCTCACTTCTACGAACTTGATAATGTAATACTACAACAAGTGAATGCAAATCCATACATAGGTGTAACCAGGGATTTTCAAAAACCCTGGTGTATGGAAGGGACTCCGGGTCAAAAGTCTTAATGTGTTAATTGTATTTCTGTAATGTCTCATGTGTGTAAATATTGCAGATGTATTCTTCTTTGTGACAAATACATTATTACAAAATTGCAATTTTCAAAGCCAAATGTGTCTAGTATATAAACCACGTGTATAAACCACATGTGTAAACGTTCATTACCTATACTAAAATGCAAACATGCAACATTGCAATTTCTCAATTCATTTATGTAAATTGTCCATTCTAATACATGCGAGTTGCTGTAAACTTGTTAAAAAATTACACTGATTTCTTTTTTTTTGAAATTTCCGTTTTTCTCAAAGAAAATATATTTGATGCAAAATACTGAAAAAACGTGTCCGAAAAAAATATATCGACTTTTTGTTATGTTATTTAGTAATTTCAGCCAAATCGAGTCCAGGTCATTTTCTGGCTATTGGAGTTTAACAAAGTACACCCACTTTCACAAAAATACGTCATTTTCTTGCGTCAATTGTTGTCGTTCGTTTGTGCGAGTATGTGATGTATATTTTGTGGTGCTTATTTCCGCATTCTATACTTGATAGTCATTAAATAAATTTAATGAATGGGAGGAAACCGGGCTACTCGGGGGGAAAACCGATGTGTCCGAGTGTATGAACACCGAACCACCACAACGTCGATTCGAACCCGGGTTACACTTGTACGTTACCAACAGCAATACTTAGACACACGTATTTTTACAATATTATGATAGTTTCAAAACAAGCAATAATGAACTGTGAATGAAATATATATATATATATATATATATATATATATATATATATATATAAGGGTGAGAAAATACATACATCTACAAAATACCTTTCAAAAAGCACTGGATCCCCGAGGGGATACGAAAATGTTGGAATAAATTAATAGATGGGGAAAAAAAACCTCAGTACTTTCAATGTTAAGGCTGTGATAGGATTTTGACTCATTTAACTTTGACCTTTAAGTGTGACCTTGACCTTTGAGGTACATATCCTTTTGTAGCACACAACCCATTTTCTCACTGTAATGTTCTATTATTAGTACTTTTGTTACTTCCCTTGATCAAAATATCTCCATTTATTTAATTTAATTTGTTTAGCCTCAGTCATTGTTTTTACTAGCTTTGGAGTTGCTTTATATTTTATCCTGCAATATCGATTTTAGGTTTAAGGTTTTGAGATAGGGCTTGTGTTATCTTTTTCACATTTTTACTCTCTCTTCATAACTAAATGTCAGGGTACAGTTCTTCCCTCATCCAACCAGATATGTTCTTTTATTAGTATCACATTTGGCTCCAGAGTGTCTATTCAAAGTAAGCAGTTTCTGCAACACTGCCAAACGATAAGTTGTTTTTCAAAGAGTTTTATTTAAACTGCCGTGTATTTTAGTGTTTTTTGTTTTGTATTTGTTATTTTCGTGTTTGTGTACTCCTAATGAAGGCGTTAGCCGAAAGCGCTTGAGTTTTTGTAAACTGTAGCACTGTATAAATGTTTTTTTTCCCCATCTATATATATATATATATATATATATATATATATATATATATTCACACTCGTTGCGTATGGAATAGGTCCGAGGCGTAGCTACTGTGTACGCATATACGCATGTGAGTACGTCATGCGGCAAAAAACAACAACACTAAGGCCACACTTTAAAATATCTTAGTTAGCCCACACCCGAGCTTAACATTTCAGATTGTTAGGTATGTAGGCAAATTATTTTGTTTTCCTTCCATCTATATGTCGGATTTGAGTGTGAATGCTGTATAAAGTTTAACTGCTTGTTTGGACTTAACTAACTTTTTTTACCTATTGCTATATTAATTTTCGTATACTGGGTGTGTATTGCAATACTGAATTAATTCCTAAAACAATTATTAAAAATTAATAAAGATGAAGAGGAAACACTGGTGTTTTTTCCACTGTCAATGGGCTATTCAATTTAACCAGGTTACCCAATGACCTACTTAACAAATCGCCCCAGTCCCTTTAAAGTTGCTGATACATTTTAAATATAAATGTTATATGCAATGTGAAAATATGGACGATTCCGGAACTGCTAGATACGCAAAGTAAGAATTTTTAAAATGCCCGAAGATTCCGGAATTGTGCAGGACAATTCCGGAATTGCGCAAGGGGTTAATCGATATAAAATATGCACCAAGTGACTGCGCAATTTGAGAATGTTTTGCGCAAAGTACGAATTTGTGTTGGGATTTAGGAATATAGTGTTTTGAAACCTATTCACTTCTAATTGCATATGCTTAATTGTTTCACCCGTCTGTTATAAATAGATAAAATATAAAAAAAATCATTGTATGGTTTGGTAAATAATTAACATGAACTTAATTATTGAGAAAATAAGTTGAAGCCCTCAAACAATAAAGCGCGGATTTATATTACTGAAATAAGGAGATACATTAAGGCTAAGAAAATATAAACAAGTGAAGCACAGTGGTGCAAACGCCGCATTGCGAATTCACCATTTTAACTGAACATGTGTGCCAAATTTCAAAACTTTTCGTCAATTCGTTTTTGAGGAAAAACAAAAACGTTTAACAAAACATTTTTACCAAAACATCAAAACGCGTAGATGGACGGACGGACAGATATACGGATAAGCCTGGATTTGCTACGCAGTTCAGCTAAAAATACAAAACGCGACACAGACAATAATATTTCTAACAACGGGTCAAATTGGGCATTTCATATATAATATATTTTAGAGATTTTCCTATGATCTTTTTATACAAACATGTGACACTGGTTTGGTGCCATATACCTTCGTATATACTTGCATATACAAAAAGAAGTCAAATATTGAACATCTGTCAAATAACAAAAGCGCCAATTGCTCAATAAATGCACCAGGTGTTAAAGCTACAACTACTACTACGAATTGCATGTGCATGTTTTAATCATATGCATTAAAGTATTATACTGATACAAATATATTAAATGTCAAATTGTCTTATTGTCCAGAACATCTGTCATCTGCCAAATGTACTAAAAACAATCATTTACACAGACCGTTCGAGAACAAGTTATTGCTTGAAATGGCATTTGAATGATACTGCCTTGCGTCCGTTTAGCTCAGACATTTTAAACTTTTTTTATTGAGTTCCGTCAACACATCAAGTGCTTCTATTTACGAATTACTAGTATATTGCATAATGGTAAGGTGTGTAATGTTTAGCAACATAGGGCTTGCACATCGTTTGTATTTCAGCTACAACAGTGAACTTTGTTAAAAAAACAAGATGTATGACTATAGGTATACCAAATGTATCTAGGATACGCTAGACAGCTTGATTTTTCATTATGATATAAAAGGTGGGGCATACCTTCATACCTCACTAGCACACTCACGTCTGTGACGCTCAACTAAAAACATTCTTGTGCGTACAGCCTAAACAATCATGGTTACTCAAATGTAAGTATAAACTTAATTCAAAAGAGTACGATAATGGACCTTTGGAAACGGCCGAGCACGACACATACGAAATATTGCAGTCTCGGTTTGATTGAGACTGTTTATGAGCGGTAGAGAAATATGCTAGCTAATATTTAATGATTGATTTAAAACTCTGTATAATATATATGATAAATAATAAGACTAGTATTTCAGTTTAATGCCTTACCGAGAGCAGTTTTTACATTGATCGCAAATATTTTTCTATTTGGATAGTTTTCCTTCTCATGGTTCTCTCTACTTCTCCCACAATGTCCGGATGAACAAAGAGATGTAGGGTTATGATACTGTCCACATTTAAAATTAACACTACTACAAAGTCTCATTTTCGTTTCTTCGAACACGTTTTCAAATCTTAAAGTCGCGCTGCATGTATTAGATCCATGATCAAACTGTTTGTCAAAAACTGTTAAATCAATAATCAGTCGACCAGCTATATTGAAGTTATCGTCTCCATTCCATTTATCAAAATGCGGTGAACAAGAAAATCTCGACTTTTTTATTTTTTAAAAAAACGGTATTTTTGTTTTAACAATTGTCCACTGCTTAGTTCCGATGTGCAGCGTATATTGAGCATACCATGATAATGACCCTCCATTTGCATCCTGTCTCATATCGTCAAATTTATACAACAGCCAACTATTAATAGTTCTAATTTCATTTGACAATTGTCCTGTGAAACAAATTGCACAATGATGTACTTGTGTTTCCTGACATGCTCCGCTTAAATCAAGGGGTATGCCAAATCAACTACAACTACCCTGAGACTAATGAGAAACACTGTTTGTATCCAGTTTTTAAACATGTCTTTAAAAAGACTTACAAGTTTACAAGAAAATCTCGACTTTTTTATTTTTAAAAAAAACGGTATTTTTGTTTTAACAATTGTCCACTGCTTAGTTCCGATGTGCAGCGTATATTGAGCATACCATGATAATGACCCTCCATTTGCATCCTGTCTCATATCGTCAAATTTATACAACAGCCAACTATTAATAGTTCTAATTTCATTTGACAATTGTCCTGTGAAACAAATTGCACAATGATGTACTTGTGTTTCCTGAAATGCTCCGCTTAAATCAAGGGGTATGCCAAATCAACTACAACTACCCTGAGACTAATGAGAAACACTGTTTGTATCCAGTTTTTAAACATGTCTTTAAAAAGACTTACTTAACACCTAACATATTTACTTATCACTTATCATGACGTTTTGTCTTACTGTCATACTTTTACTATTTTACTGAATCTGCACAAACGCGAACATCTGCACATACTACGTGAAAGGGAGAGTTGCAGGATGTAGAGATAGATATTTCATTAGCTTAAATCTTGCACCGAAGCCTAAAATTTAGATATATATTTCATTAGCTCAAATCTTGCACCAAAGCCGCAATTCTAACACCATCTACCACCATCATGAGTAGTATAGAAACGAGGGGTTCTGGGACAGTTTTCTCTACGGGGGTTTTATGCAACGAGTCAGTAAATTTGTTGGCTGGCAAGCCAACCAACAAATTTAAAACTCATTGCAACCCCTCAAAGACGCCCCCACCCAGAACCCCTCGTTTCTATACTACTTATAAATAATTGATAATATAACTTTTTAATCAACCCCAAATAAAACAACTGTACATCAGGTAATCAATATCTTTCAAACCCAACACCTTAGATGATTTCAGTCTCAGCTGTTAAACAAAGTCGGAAGGAACAGAACAATCATCCTCGTCATCACTATATATATCAAATTCCATCATAGAATAGTTAATTTTCCTGCAAGCATATATTTCACATTTCAAATCGAGAAGTTTTTCCCTGTTTTTGTCAAGTTTTTTTAAAATAATAATCCATTTCTGATAGTCATCGTTTTCGTTTGTTAATTTGACTTTTCCTAGTATCTAGAAAATCAGCATAAATTACATTATATTCCGTCATGTTTGCATGCCAACAATGCTTTTCTATATTTGGCTTCCAACTCCTCAAGATTTTCACATATCTCTTCCACAAATGTTTTTTCCATATATAAAGTAATATATTATATTTGATTTAATTATTATTTATATGCTAGTGTATCACGACCATAGCCTAATATGTACCTTTTGCCATCAAATGCGGACAAGCTTTTTTTTTATTAATTTCGTAGCTGCTTAGCTTGTGCTTGTTAGATTTGATAACTTTCATTTTATGATGAGCTTCTGTTGCTGTGAATAAAATATTTTTGTAGTTATCATGCGTTATCTCTTTTTTGACAACACATTTTTTGATACCTTTGCATTTCTTTGTCCCTGTATTATCAGTCAAAATGTAGGAGTATGACGTACCCTTCAATCCAACAAACTCTACGATCACCGCACCACAGACTTCGTCTTTCATCTTGCCAATAAATAACCTTTTTAGTTATCGTTGAAGTAAAACTCACTGGATTATAATCACTGTTATCGAAAAGTTCTTTGTCTTTGTAAAGATCAGCATACAAATCTTTTGTTTTAATTTCATAACACAGAGAATCAGTGTCAGTAAACAACAACTTAACTTTTTCATTGTATTTATTTTTAGCATAATTGTAGTGGACATCATACATCAAGTATTTCGATAAGTCTAGAATACACATACCAACATAACAAGGGCGAATTAAGACGTTTTTTTACCTTATTGACTGCAAACAAGTTTTGACAACACAATTGACAAAATAATTCCTTTTGATAGCATGTAGCTTTGTTTACACTGTATTGTCTATTTGGGCATTGAAGACAGGATAATAGCGAGGATTTTGCGCATATAAAATCGATTCAAGCTAACCAGTAGGCCTTATTGCCTACTGACCGTTCCAAGTCGGTAACCCTGTCTTCACCACAATTTCTGTTGTTTTTTGTCTCTTTCACTGTATTTTCAAGTCCTTGTTTTCAGTACGGTGTGGACCTGCGATGCCATTGCGCTCGGGCGCTGTGGTTTCTATAGGACCCTATAGCTCATTTTTTCACTAAACATCTTACAAGAAATAAACGATGGTCTTGCCGCATATTTCAAAAGGACTTCCTCGTCATGTGTCAGCTTAACATTAACTCTTTTTCTCAAGTTTTCCATTGTTTTGCCAAAAACCGAATTATTCATAAGCTTGAAGAAATCTTTTTCAAAAGCATTTTTACCAGCTGTTCTTTTTTTAGTATTAAAGTCGATATACACTTTCAACCTTTGAGACTCATCAAACTGAAGCATCCTGTGTATCTTTTTCACTTTCAGCCCCAAACTTGCATACAACTTTAAATTTGTATATGTGTAACATACGCTTCCTTATCCTTTAATGTAGTAATAAGTTTCCTTATTTTACTTGTTTCCAAATCAAACTGACTGTTCAAGTTCTTGCAGTAGTTCGACAACCACTCATCTTTTATATTTAGACTTACCGGAGCGAGAGGATAACTATTAATCAAGTCATGCAACTCTTCTGGATATTCAAGATCACACTCAACAATATAGTTTGATTTTCCTTCTTCAAATTGATCAACCCATATAAAAGTATCAGTTGGTAGCGGCTGACACATTGCCCACCCGTACAAGTTGTTAGCATCAAGATACATTATATACTTGCTCCGTTTACTACTATCATAGTTTTTCATATACTTATTATTTTGAATATCTAGTCGCAATATAACTCACGTTGCCTCTCATTCCTTTTCCCACAAACACATATTGATCAATATCAGTAATTAAGTCAAGTTTAATCCCAGTCATTTTCAAACAGGCATCCCAAGCTAACCGGGACTACTGAAGTAATGACAAGGATCTAATTTGTAATACTCAAAACACAATTTTCTGAAGTTCTCAAAAACACCATCTAATAACAAAACGTCGCTTTTCAAATACAGATCATGATATTAACCCATGTTTTCCATCTTGAATGTCTTCCAGATTTTTTAGCATGCCCATAATCTGCATCTGAGATGTTTTCATTATTTAATTCGGAGTAGAAGCTTTTCTTATCAGGCAATTGTTTTTCCTTGAAGCATTCAAAGCTATCCATATAATCATACTGGTAAACTCATTTTCTCCTAAACAGTTCTAACTTTTCATCAGAGTATTCTTGAGAGATATATTTAAACAATGGAATATTTTTCACCAAGTTATCGAGTGACTGGGATATAAAGTGGAAACCATCTATAAAGACCAAATTTGGTCCTAGCATGAAAGCCATGTACCTCTCCATATTATTTGGTATAACATTTATCACTTTTTTTAAACTTTCCGATGTTCTGCATTATAAAGTGAGCGTCATAGCCTCTCAAGTTATAACACACAACAGGTATTTTTTTAGTCAGCCTGAAATTAATATTACATATAGCGTGAGCGTTTCCCCTATACTTTCCAGTTATATGACAATGATCTCTAACTTTTCTAACAGAGTTTTCATATGCTACTGTGCGACCCGCGTCACCTTTGTTGAGAGTTATTACAAAACCATTACCACAAATATGACGTGATTAAGATTTTTGGAATTCAGCTTCTTTTGACGACATCACTAAATCTTTCTTGAAACAAGCATTAGCAGTGTTTTTTACAATATATATATATGTATTATGGGCGTTCTGGACCAACTTGAGTTTGATCCTGAAACGCCCAAAAATACATATATAATAAATCACCATGAAATGGTGATTTACTTGATTTATTAAAACTTTTTAAAAGCTTAGGGTAGTGAAGATTGCAAGTTTGAATTATATACTTTGACAAATTTTCATCACCTAGATTTTTTAAATAGTTAATTACATCCAAAAATAGTAGATTTTGTAATCTTTATAATTATAAAATGTTTCTTTAATACAAAACAAATTTGTTGATTTGTTATCAAAATTTTACACAAATCAACAATTCTCCGACCTTGAATACAAAGGTGGTGGATCATACTCATACACATTACTAAAACAATTTATCACACACTTTTTAGACTTTTTTGTAATGTTGCCTTTGCTTCCTTTCTTCCCTGCTCCACTAGTTCTTTTTTTTGAACTTCACTTATTTCAGCTTTCTTTTGTTTGGTGTCCTGTTTCAAACTATAATATTTATCCAACTCATCCAAAATCAACTTATTTCATAGTGTTGCTTCTTTCATTGCTTCTCATGAACAGACTCAATAAAACCGAGACTGCTGCTTTATTCTCTTAATTGTGTTAGTTGCTCTCAAAGGATCACCTTTATCAGTACTTATTAAACTCTTGCTCAGATATCTGTGCATCACTTAATGCTTTTGATATCAAATTTTATGCTATTTAACTTAGACTCTGCCAAAGATTTTATTTCATAATGTTTTTGAGCTTTTGAATTAAGCTTGCGTCTGATGAAATTAATACAAACACATGTAGTCCCCCATACTATTGCTGCTATTTCCAAAGGTAACAAAACTGGAACAACAAATCCAATCCCAGCCATAATAACACCTGCAGATATTAAGGTAGTGTCAATTCCATCTGTAATATTAATACCACGTTTATATTTTTATAAAGAGATTTGCGTGTGTCTCTCTCTGTAATTAACTTTTGTTCAATCTCTGAAATCTTATGTAATCTATAATTCTGTCCGTCTTCCACTGGCAACGGAGGATATATATTTGGTGCTGTCGGTGGCTTCATTTTTTTAATAATATTTTTTTTAAATTAATTCAATTAATAATGATGCCACCGTATTTACAGCGGTAGCGTTGGCAGTCTTGCATACAAAGTTAATAACAGAACCAGCACCAATATCTAAAATTCTATCAAAGTTATCATGATTGCGTGGGATGATGTGAAGCGTTATGGCATAATTTGGTTCTTCAACACCATTAACAGAAACTATTACAGATACGTCACCAACTAATCGTTCACTTCCTAAATCTATTCCCATAATACGACCACGGCGTGTCATTACATGCCCCACATTTGTTTCTGCTCCACCGTTACCAAATGAGAGTATTCTATTTAATACAAGTGGATCCTTAGCCACTGCAAATATTGTTATAATCCCATATTTAAGATTATCAACTCTATCTCTTAAAAGGTTGAAATGGTTAACAATAGGCACAACTCGCCTATGTAAATATTGAACATTATTTTTTAAAGTCTCCAAATCTGTTCTTTCCGCAGGGTTTGTTGGCCCAAATATACTCATTGTTTTTTTAAAATATAATATTTTAAAAATATAATTTTTAAATAAATTCTAAAACGCAACTCATAGGCAAACCATGATTATCTATCTTGCTGCCATGCTCATCTCTGACTTCTATTTTTAATTCAGAAATTGTACCATTTGAAAGACTGTGATATTCAGGATAAAAACGTGTATATACAATATCCCCAAACTGCTTGTTTACCACACGTATAACCCCTATAATAGTGCTTGGCGCACCATTGAAATAATTACTACTCGTATTAACTTGTTCTAGATGAACATATAGCTGTTTATAAGGAGCTAAATCAATTGATTGTTTTCCAATATAAGTACCTTCCACCACCCACCCCTTTTCATCGAATCCCAGCATTTTTAAAAGACTGCTTGATAATCGTATCTCTGTTGACGTCTCTAAAGATGCTATACCATTCTGCGCATCAACGGTTAGGGTAATAAACAGCGCTTCAATATATCTGCCAACTGTTGAAAGCCATAGAGTCCATCTGATATACGATATGTTTGGTTTGGTACTTTTTTTTTGATGGCTTTATGAATAATATTATACCAACCGATAGTGTATGTAAAACTCTTTAATCCAACGCGCTTATCTCCATTTCTATTATCGATATACTGTTGTAAGTTAATAGAATTGTCTATGTTTGGTATTGTATGAAACATTTTTTTTAATATATATAAAAAAATACAAATAAAAATGATTTCTAAAGAATTCAAATATAGCCCAGATGCTCACTACAATTTAAATACTTTCAGCAAAAAATTGATAGATATAATAAATCAAAACATAGTCATTACATCCAATGGTAAAGGCTTTAAAGCATCATTCCCCAATGTCTTTGAAAAAACCCACAAACTCCCATATGTCAAATCAGGTGCTATAGTCCAAAACTTGGGAACAGACTGGATGTTATTTTGGCAGAACCAGTTGAATTTTGCTATTTGGTGTGCGACAACTGGATGTGGTATACTTTCACAGTCTATGAGAGTGATAAAACATACCACATTGATTACATTGCACAAGGATCTGTGGCTGACAATAGTTGGTCTACTTTTATACTAGATAGTTCTGTGGGATTTACAAGAGCTGGAGTAGAAAGAATCAATGACAGCATAAGAACATACTGCTGGGCAATTCTTGGCTCACAATCACAAGCAAGAACAGATATACTTGGAACTGGAACGGCATTTGATGCACAGAAACAATTTCTGGCAAATGTAGAGGACGCAATAAACAGCCCCATTGACTTGCCCAGTCAAATTTTAAGATATGAAAACACCCTAAAATATGCAAGAAGTAAAGTAAATTTTGTCTATGGAAGTGGATTGTACATGTCTCCGAGTGACATGGAATTAAGAATCGGAACAATACAAGACTACAATAATGAAATTGTAATAACAACCGATGCACAAGAATTAGGATTGAATATTGATGTAAATATAAAACCAGTACCACCAAAAATTGTTCAACCTTTTCAAGGCACAACAAAGAAATTTTTACCGGAACATTCTGACTTTGATAAATCATCACTACATAAAACTGTGGAGCATAACCCACCAGAAATAAACAAATAGCGATTGAACACGAAGATAACAAAACAACTATAATTGTTGGTACTATAGTAATAGGTCTTGCTGCATTACTTATTTACGAGATTTACTAAACCACTCTTTGGCTGCCACATACAACAACCCGGAAACAAACACAAGCAAAGCCCATAGATTGTTACCAAGCCAATTAATAACATAACCTGTTGCAGATAAAAGCCATGATACTATTGCACCAATAACTCCTGGAAGTGCTGCAGCAGCTTTACCAGCTAGGTTGGCAAGGAGCTTACCAAGATTACTTAGTTTTTTTTTTATCCAGTCCTTGACACTTGATGGATCAGGTTTTGGATCAGGGTTTGGAGTTGGCGCAGCACTTGATGTGGGAATAATATAATTAATTATCACCCCAAGAATCATACCAAACGCAGTTAAAATACTAACACTAGTAATACCTTGCTCCCTAAACAAGGTTTTGATTATCTCACCAAGAGTTGTATCCTCGTTTAACATTTTGTTTGTTGTCTCTTTTATTCTGCTTACTTGGTTACGAAAAACTTCTCTGTTTTCATTGATAGCATCTATTCTTGCTCCTCTTTCAACTTCAAGGTCTTTGGTGCGATCGCTAATTCTTTTTATCTGGAATTCATCATCGTCAGTCTTAGCTTGTTCTAACTTTTGTTTTTCTCTTGTTATGTCTTTATCAAGTTGTGTGAGTTTTGCCAAGTTATTAGTGAGTTGTCATCGCTTTTACTATTCCATCCATTTCACGCTTGTCTATATTTGTTTGTGTTGAAAGATCAGGACGCTCATCTACATCCCAGTCATAAAGAGAACGTTCCATTGACTGTACTGATGTCTCTATGTTATCCATAATATGTGAAATATCTTGTAATGGATATTCCATTACATTATCTGGTAAATCGTTTCTTGTGCTCTCCAACGCTTGTTGAGCTTTCTGTGATAGTTTTGTTTTACTGTCATACTCCGGCAAATTCAAAAATTGTCTTACCGCCCTTGTTCCCCCAGAGCCATATTCTTTTACCAAAGAACCAAGAGCAAGAAATGTTGCACTACCTTGCTTGGCAGTTATTCTTATTTCTTTATCACCAACAACCCAGTATAATGTTTTACCCTCATCTGATACTTTAAACTGGTCATAATCCATTTTGTCCGGTGCCATCTTATATCGTTTTCCTATTTCATCATAGAAGGATTTTACAAGATTTTTCTTGTGTGCTTCAAGTTGGAATTC
Source organism: Cyrtodaria siliqua (assembly GCA_037043455.1). Taxonomy (NCBI): domain Eukaryota; kingdom Metazoa; phylum Mollusca; class Bivalvia; order Adapedonta; family Hiatellidae; genus Cyrtodaria; species Cyrtodaria siliqua. Next base: position 162,397 of record JAWPHD010002771.1, on the reverse strand, counting down.
TCTCACTTCCCCCCGAAGTTCAGCAATATGGTCACTGTGATTAAGAAGACTTCTTTGAACAGGCTCATCAGGCACCATTGGTAAATCATCATCAAAATATTCATCATAATCATCTGGATCAAACGTAGGATTGTCAAACTCAACTCCACCCTCAGCCATTGTTTATTTTATTTAATTTTAAAAAATATATTTAAAAAATAAAAACAATGTCAGCTTACGGAAACAAACTCAACCCTCATAGAAAACTCATGGTGCCAAGGGCATCCGCACAAGTGTAGTAAGAAACTAATAATCCATCAACAATAGACCAAAACCAGCAACTGCTTGTGAGATTTCCCAATCTAAGTACTAATGATGTAATAGTTCCACGTACTGCTCGTCTTGCCTTTGAAATAGAACTTAAAAGCACCAAAGACCCCAACGCTACTATATATCAGAATCTGAGTAGAACAATTGTGAAAAAAATGACAATAAGAATAAGTGGCAATGAAGTCATGTCAATAGATGACAGTGATATATATCATTGTTATGTAGATTTATGGAAAAGCCCTACCGAACGATTAAACATGGCTTACCAAGGTGTTGTTAGTAAAACAAACATGTTAAAACATAGAGTTGGTGCAGGAGATGCTTCCTCAGACCTTGACGATGAAGCTGTAGCAGCAGCTTATGAAAATATATTTTGTATTCGACTGGACTTTGAAATGTTAGAAAGTCATATGCCATTTTATTAAGCGGGGCTTGGTGATAGGTTAGAATATGAATTAACGTTTAACGATTATAACAAAGTTATCAAAAGCAGTGATGCTGATGCATATTATGTAATAAAAAATATCTGCTTGGAATTTGATATGGTTAGTGATGTTGAATTAGCCAGACAAATAAGACAGTAAACCAATGGTAAGATAGTATTTATGTATGATCGTATCTTGCGACATAGAAAAATAATAGCAAACAAATCTAATACCCTTTCGAATATCAACATTAATGTACCAGCACGGAGCATGAAAGGTATTTTAATGCTGTTTGAAGACCCAGACAGAACAGACACGGAATCCTTTTACACAATAGAAGGCGTACCAAATCAGTTGTATAGTCAGGGCATGAAGGCATATCAACATTGGGATGAAATCAACAAATATTTTGCCTTAACATCAAAAAGAAACAAAGAGACAGACATAGTGGTTAAGGACTTATGCTTTACCAATGTTTCTCTTGAGAGCTATCTAACAAAATCATACGCTTTGTGGCTTGACCTTAGAACATGTGATGACAATTTATTACACGGCAATGGAAGAAGAATAGAAAACGGCAGTGAAGGCATAACGATACTAATAAATAAAAAAGCAAATGCAGATCAACCTTTAAATATTTATATATATATAATACAAGATGCGCAAATCAATTTTGAAGATGGAAGATTCAAAGAAGTACGATACTAAATATCCTAAATATCCACACAGTGCCATTATCTGTGGTCAGACAGGCTGCGGTAAAACAGAGTTTGTTCTAGACATACTTGAACAAGAGTATGTTGGAGTTTTTGAACATATAATTATTTTGTGTCCAACCATAGAGTGGAACGAGGCTTATAAAAATAGATCCTGGATAGATGTAAGACACCCGAGAGATAAAAAAATAATAATTGTCAATCCCGTTAGCAATGGTAAAGAAATGCTACAAGAACTGTTGCGTTTATTTTTCAAACAATATGCTGGCAAGCCCACATTATACATCATTGATGATTGCTCCGCCACAAAAGAATTAACAAAGAAAAAAGATATGTTGTCAGAGTTGGCATTCTCTGGTCGTCACGCCAAACAATCAGTGTGGGTTATTTCACAGAGTTATAATTCTGTATTGAAAGATTTGAGGGAGCAAGCAAAATGGTTGTGTATGTTTTACACCAAGGACAGAGATAGTTATGAAAATTGTTTGAGAGAAAATGATGTTATTCCGACGCTAGAGGTGAGAACCAGAATAAGAAAAGCTTTTTACGCAGCTGTGCACAGCCGTTAATGTGTCGCCTGATTTTGATTAGGAAATCTACGCTTGCGCTCATCCCACAATCCGTTTAACTTTTCAATGGGCTGGCTCACTCCATAGACATCACCAGAACTCTATTTGGCATATCTCTACCGAAACGAAACACAGAGATACACCTAAAGTTTGGCAAGGTCTGTTACCAGCAAACACATATCAGGGAAGAATTCTTTAGCAGCTGCACCCGTTTGCTAGTAATGGAACTACACAGATACCATCTATTAAGCGCCACAATTGTGAGACTACAACAAGTTAGCAAATAACTGTCATTTTCACCAGGTAACCAACACTTACAAACATATAACCGATAGATAATATAACTCGATCTCCTATATATACTATATCACCGACCGCTTGACTTTAAAAAAGGGTTTTCAAATCTGCATAAATTTAAATTATCATTGTTAGTAATTTTAATCAGCATTGTGCTGAAATACAATCTGATAAATTAGTTGTGTTGGTAATAATAGCGTTGACATTTGCTTTAATATTTTGTAAAAGTACTTTTAAATATTAATTAAAACAAAAATTGTCACAAAACGTAAACGGTTGTGTGATATGGTGTATAAATAGACGTTTATAAACGGTCATTTGACATTGTAAAATAAAAAGAGTTATTTCCCTTGAAAAAAAAGAGTTACTTCCCTTGAAAAAAATAGTATTTCCCTTGAAAAAAAAAGTTATTTCCTTTGAAAAAAAGAGTTATTTCCCTTGAAAATTAAAATTATCTCCCCTAAAAGATCAGGGTTACGTCTCCTAAAAAAGAGTTACATCCCTGGAATGAAAAGAGTTAGTCATAGGTTGAATAATTGTTTTTTTTACAACTGTTGCTAATAGTAATACTAACAACAAAGTAGCAAATTAACAATGATAATAAAAAAAATAGCAATGTTAATAACAATGCTATTAACAATACTAACCATAACTAGTTGCGTGGTGAATATCGCAACTGGTTGTTTTGTATTTTATATTTATTCCAAGATAAAAAATAAAATTATTAATATAAAAATGAATGCGGAAGAACTATTAAAAGATATATCGGAAGGATTTACGGAACGTGATGAATCAAATCAACAAGAAACAAAAAAAGAAAGATTATCAGCCATAGTGGCTGAAGGTGGTAGCCTTCAATATTTGGGTAAAGACATACAACTCACGACTATAGATAGCATGCCCCCGGATGAAATTAACAAACTTTACTGCAGATATGAAGCAAGACTTTCATCAATAAGCACTTATGACTTCTCTACACTATATACAACCTTACCACATCACCATATTAAAGACAAGCTAATTTCTCTTATTCAAAAAATATTTGCTAGAGAAAATACTACATTTTTGGCATGTAATAATATAAAAGCGTTTTTTACTAACGACAGTTTTGACAATTATACTATGTGGACTTGCTATGAAGTTTGTGAAGCACTCATCTTCTTATTAGATAATATTTTCGTCAGGTATGGAACCACCGTTTATAGACAAATTGTTGGTATCCCTATGGGTACGAACTGTGCACCACTTGTCGCAGATTTGTTCTTATTTTGCTATGAAAGGGATTTCATGTTGAGTCTTTCACCAGATACCCAGGCAGATGTTATTGAAGCTTTTAATGATACCTCTCGGTATCTGGATGACATATTGGACATTGACAACCCTTTCTTTCCAACTATGGTTAATTATATTTATCCTAAAGAACTTCAGCTTAACAAAGCTAATATATCTGATAATAACGCTTCTTTTCTTGATTTAGATCTCTCGATTGAAAATGGTAAAATAATTAGCAAAATCTATGACAAGAGAGATGATTTTAATTTTGACATTGTTTATTATCCCCACTTGGATGGGGATGTTCCCCGAGCAACTTCTTATGGGGTATATGTGTCTCAACTTATTCGTTTTTCTAGAGCTTGTACTCGAGTTGAGGACTTTAATATTCGTAATCTTTATATAACTAAAAAGTTACTCAATCAGGGTTACCGTTACCATAAACTTCGTAAAACGTAAAACCTTTGCAAAATTTTATTATCGTAACCCTGATCTTCTTTCCAAATATAAAAGTAATTTAAGGACTCTTCTGCGACAAGGACTATCACAACCTGACTTCTATGGTGATGTAATTTATAAACTTCGTAAGATTCTAGGTCATGATCACTTTCATACTATCTTTGTTTAACTTGTTAAAAAGTTTATCAAAAGAGGTTATGACCCTATCATTTTGCAACGTACTACATGCTTGGTGGTGGACCCTTTTACAGTTCGCCACTATCCTTTCCTCTTTAATTGTACGATGACCGGACAGGCTATGGACCCTATGATGACGCCTACCTAAACCCCATTGGGACGGTGGCGTTTGATGTTTGTCCATGATCTTTCTTGTCGTGCCCTTAATGGTTTATTCTCTTACTGCTCTGGCTTCTGCAAAGTCATTGAGAACCTTCATTGTGGCTTTCTAGGCTATTGTTTTTTTGTATTATATTTACACGAGCATATTTGTGTTTTACTTATATTGCCTATTGATGCTGCCTTGTTAGTTAGAGATTAGATCATGGCGGGGATTTCTTTATTTACACTGTCCTGTTTTAATGGGATGACAGTAGGGTAAGTGTGAGGTTTGGTGCACCCTAAAACCGGTTAAACCCCCAGTGGCCTACTTTGCCACTGACCGTTCCAAGGCGGTAGCCCTATTGTCAACCCTTTTTGTGTTTGTGATGTCGTTTGCATTTATTATTGCTTTTGCCTTCTTGTTTGTCTGTTTGCGTGTTTGTTTCTGTGTTTTGTGGTTTACTGTCCTCCTTGAATGCTACTTTCCCTGTCCGATCTTTTTATATTTCTTTTGGAGCAAGCATGACCAAGACTTTAGGCAATTCTTTTATTAACTTGTAATGGGAGTATCAAAATATTTTAATGTAACCAATCCACCAAAACTGATAGAAGATTTAGAGGAAGACCCATTTATTAATCATGCTTTGACAAATGCTTGTTGCGAGTTGTATCACAGGTATGGAACGTTCTTAGCGCCATTTACAGCAATACTGACAACTGTTAGACATATTGATTTTAATAAAAATAAAAATGTAGATAATATAAATGATGGAGAACCAAGAGAGTGAAGTTATACCTGTTGATACACAACCTGTTGATACACAATCTGTTAAAGGGGTTGATGCACTATTTTCGAACAAGGTTTATTTTAAAGGGCTTTAAACAACTGAAACAAGCTGAAAAAAATATCAAAATGCCATGAAAAATTCATGGCATTTTGATATTTCTTTCAGCTTTATTCGAGTTTTTCAGAGCTCTTTTAAATAAATCATATTTGAAAATAGTGCATCAACCCCTTTAAACAACAAAAAGTAAAAAATCCAAAACGAGTAGAGGCTGGAAAAAAGGAGCAGCGGCAAGGAGGGCAAAGCGTTTGCTTCAGGATGCTGCAAAGCAAGATGCAAATCAAGATGCAAATAAAATAACAAAAATAACAACAGGTGAAAAGGAACCAGAACAAATCAAAATAAATGTATACAAAAATTATATTCCACCGTGTATGGTTTTATTAGGCATTGCTGGGTTGGGTTTGTATATCTATAACAAGAAATCGGTTGCTACACATGTTGCTACGCATGTTGCTACACAACCTGTTGCTGTTCCTGTTGCACCAAAAGACCCGTTTGATTTTTAATAATTTATTTAAAAAATAAAAAAATAATCATATAAAAAATGGCAACAAGTATTGACGGAAAACAAATTGTAAATATGATGTATCACGCTGGAGTGGAAACACTTTTAACTATTGGATATTCTGAGATTGGCAGAAAACTACTAAGAAAACCAGCTCATAAAGTGGATTTTAATATGGTAGATTTTGGGATGCTGTCCGTGGATATAATGTTAGCAATGGCTACAAAGGATATGTTGATTAAGCAAGGTATTATTCCTGCGGATATTATGAAGTAACTTAAAAAAAAGTATATAAAAAAATGGCAAGCGCAGTAGCAATGATGATAGGTGGTGCATTAACAAACGCATTGGCGTCAGCGGTTCAAGTTATCTGCTTTCAAGAATGGGAAATCATTCAGATGAGGAAAGACAAAGGCATGACAAAGCAGTGGAACAATTGAACGCAGCACAAGCGGCGTGGAATAAAAAAAGAACAGAGAGATTAGATTTTATTAATGAGCAACTGCAAAAGGAGCATCATGCAGAGCAGACTTTTGATGATGTGGATCAGGCTATGAAGCAGTATTATTATATAACTGGTAAACAGTTGCCTTTGGAACCGGAGCCTAAGTTGAGTGATTTCTATACACCATCTCCGGATCAACAAAATAGAGAAATTACGTTTATTGTGGTGGGCATGGTTGCAGCTGGATTTGTGGCGTATAAATTGATTTCATAAAAAAATAATATAGTTTAAAACTATGATTACTTTGAAATGACTTAGTCATATGTATAATACTTTTTTTTGTTGTTCTTACTTTGGAAAGACTAAGTCATATGCATGATACCTATTTTGTTGTTGTTTTTATCAGTAGTGTTATTTTTTACTGGTCCTTTGGGACCAACGAGCCCAATATAGGTGGCTTTGAAGTAGAATACCCTTAAGCCGGTGCTAGGGGCGTGAGAAGTGTTGCTTCTTCCATAACTTCTCATGAACAGACTCAATAAAACCGAGACTGCTGCTTTATTCTCTTAATTGTGTTAGTTGCTCTCAAAGGATCACCTTTATCAGTACTTATTTACATGGTTTCAATCCAAGTGGTCGGATATAATATGGTGGTTTAGCACTCTTCTCTATTTTATCTTTGAGATGACCAGGCGCCCATACTTCACCGTTGTCTAATAATGTCAATACCATGGATGGACCATATTCAGTATCCGGTATTTTCGTATCTGTAATAGTGTATATTTTATTTATTTCCAAGTCTGTCCATTTCTTTGTGCTATTTTGATTTTGCTCTTCAAGCAGTTCATCAAATCGTGCAGTTGTGATTTCCATTTTTTTTTCTATTATATTTATATAAATTTTAATCTTTAGTAGAAAAAAATGGAAAATATTTATTACAGCCCAAAAGGATTTTGGAGAGGTTACTCAGCAGTTAAAAAATTGTCAAAAGAGGCTGGTGTCAGTGAAAAACAGGCATTAGAATTTTTAAAGAAACAAGCTGTGTGGCAGATTTATTTACCCGCACCAAAGCAAATAATTAGACCCAGGTTTGATGTTTCCGCTAAGAATGGAGTGCACCAAGCTGATTTGTTATTTTTACCGCATGACACTTTTGGGGTTGGTCGTGGACGCAAGACATATAAATATGCATTGACTGTGGTTGATATTGCGAGTAGATACAAAGAAGCAGAGCCACTGACTTCCAAGGATAGCAAAGAAGTTGCTAAAGCATTTGAAAATATATACAGTCGGCATTTGAAATATCCAAAATTATTACAAGTGGATCCAGGCAGAGAATTTATGGGTGCAGTATCGCAGTTGATGGCGAAACACAAAGTAAATATCAGACGAGGCAGAACAAAAATACACAGAGACCAAGCTATAGTGGAAAGATTTAACAGAACATTAGCTGAAAGATTGTTTGGGTATCAGTATGCTAAGGAAATAGATTCCCAAAAACGCAACAGAGAGTGGGTAAAGAGATTACCAGAAGTTGTTAAAGCAATAAATGTAGAGACAAAAAAGCCCCTCCTGTTGAAACAAAAACATTAAAAGATGATCCTATATGTATAAATGCCAGTGTGAGATATTTATATCAACCCGGGGAACAAGAAGGTGGAAGACGCAGAGCGACTGATCCAATGTGGAGTGTAGATATTCACAAGATTAAAAGTTATATGGTGACGCAAGGTATAAGAGTATATTATTTAAAATCACCAGCGCCTCAAAGAGGATTTGTCAAAGAAGAACTACTTATTGTTCCTGCTGATACCCAAAATTTATAAGTTTTTATAAAATCCATATGCATCAGTTTTAATACCGTCTGGTGCTATGTATCTTTTATTGTAAAATGGTGACAGTGTTACTTTGTTTACTCTGATACCATATATTTGATGCTTTATTGATCGCATCATATTCATCTCATGGGTGTATTTTTTCTTGTTAAACAATGCATCCTTGTAGTTCTCAAAGTTAATACGTTTTTTAATTACGTATTTGTTTTACACCCTTTGCTTTTTTAATGAGTTGTTCATCCGCTCTCAAAATAGAATATAGTTTGGGTCTTAATCCAACATACTCAGCTATAGGAAGACCAGAACAATCATCTTTCATTTTACCTAATACTTTTTTGTTTGTATCATCGTGCATTGGATGGTTTTGCGGATAATCACTCAAGTCATACTGATCTTTCATTTCAGCCATGTCTTTGTACACATATTTTGTTTTGATGTCTACCAGCAAGCTGTCAATGTCTGTGTATAAATTGGTACAGTCAGCTCCATACCTTTTATTTAAAGTATTATAATACCAGTCATACATCATGTACTTTGATAAATCCAATACTGACATCCCAACATAGATTGGTTTGTTTAATGTTAATTTTGTTTTGTGTACATGTATTGCTGACAATTCATCTGAAAATTTTATACGCCTGTTAAAGTTGGGTTTGGCTATAATTTTTCTCATCTTTTCATTTTCAGAGCCGTCAGTTTTGACTAGTTTTATATCTGTCCGCTTGCGTAGATTTTCCATTGTTTTGCCAAACACAAAGTTGTTCATAAGTTTATAAAAATCTTTTTCAAAGGTTGATTTACCTTTTTTCCTAAGTTCTGTGTTTAGATTTATGTATGATTTCATCCATGGTTTTCATTAAATTCTAATACTCTGTGTATTTTCTTTAGTCTCATACCCAAAGATAAATACAGTTTTTTTGGCTCTGGCAAGGTTTCTGATTCCACCCACTTAAAGCCAGAATATGGAAGTGGTTGACTCATTGCCCATCCATAAAGATTATTTGCATCAAAATACATTGAAAAGTTGTTTTCCTCGTTAGGGTTATAATCAGCTACATGTGGATTGTTTGCTTTTGCATATCGTTTTGATACCATACTAATTCCACCACGCATACCTTTTTCTATAAATAAATGATTGTCAATGTCTGTCAAAAGTTCTAGTTTTATTTTGGAATGTTTAAGTGAAGCATCCCAAGATAATCCAGGTGCTGTGTAGTAATGCAAAGGATCAAGTTTGTATGCATTCATGCATGTTTTCCTAAAAGTTTGAAATACATCTGCTAATAGAGTTACATCCGTTTGTAAATATAAATCATGATAGTCTCCTAATGTTTCACATTTTAATTCTTTCCATACTTTTTGAGCATGTTTGTAATCTACAAGACTTATACCTTCACCTCTAAGTTCACTGTAAAATGCCTCTATGGGTGGTAATTGTCTTTCATCGAATCTATCCATGCTATCAAAATATTCATAAGGATAAACACCTTTTCGTAAAAGTAAATCTGTTTGTTCTCTAAACTGATTTTTGGTAATTTTGAAATCTGATTTATCCGTAGCATCAACCAATCTGTCCAAAGACGAAGCCATAAATTGAAAGCTATCCAAAAATCTAAGCTGTCCAACACTAAATGAAATATAATTTTCAGCGTTGTTTGGGATGCATGTAATATTACCTGTCATTTTATGTATTTTTTGCATTATAAGATGACTATCATATCCTTTGAGGTTGTGAAATATAACAGGTATAGGTGTTTTGTTTGGTTTTATTTTTATTTTTAGGTTACAGTTTTTATGTGCTGCACCTCTGTATTCTCCTGTAAAATGACAGTGGTCTCTTACTTTACCGTTTTTACCATTTTCTATTTTATTCTCACATATCCAACAGTGTGTTGCTTTTTCATGATCATCCTCATTTTGCTGCGTCATGACTAATGGTTTTTGGTGAGCAAATATATTATTAATGTTGTTTTTTTCACATTCCAAATGATTTAGAAACTTTTCAACTACATGTTCACCTCTGTAAATAACAGATTCTTTAGCTTTGCCATCATATCTAACAACCTGGTATCCAAATCCACAAGCTTTGTGTACGTTTGTGATTTCAGATTTCTTGCCAAACTTGATTAGTTTTGGTTCAATTATACTTTCAAAATCAGCATATATTACATAAGGCACATGCATCTGATTTTGATGATTTTGAAACATTATATGATTTTTACCTTTCTTAGGCATTTCTATTTTACAAGATTTTTTGTTAATACCATCGCAGTCTTCTTTGTGTTTGGTGAGTAGATCTTCTCTTGAAAATCCATAAAGGCAACGATCACAGAAATAAGTTTTACCATGGTGTTTGTTTTGGTCATAGAGTAATCTGTTTAGATTTTTAATCCAGCAATAGTGATATTTTGTTGTTAATACTTGTTAATACTTACTTGATTTTTAATAAATCAAGTAAATCACCATTTCATTTATTATATATGTATTTTTGGGCGTTTCAGGATCAAATTCAAGTTGGTCCAGAACGCCCATGATACATATATATAATATTTTTCTTCCTCTATCATTTGTTCTAAAAACTTATAAACAGCATTTGGTCCTCTGTATGTTACAACCGGTTTGAAATATTTGTCATCATAGCAGCAGACAACCTTGTATTCAAACTACAATCAGTATGTTGTTGATATGCATTTGTATACGAGTTTTTTGGATTATATATTTGTAGCTAAAGATATTTTTTCCGTTATTGCTTCAAAGTCAGCATATACGAGGGTCATTCAACAATTTCTGTCACTATCGCGTTTTAACAATTATGTGCACATTGTGAGTGTTGATGTTTGGTACCAAATGAAAGAGAGTGTCAATACCATTACATTGATGGTAAAATGAACGCTGTATCTTTTGTGTGACGAAAGTTATGGAACATTTAATACACATCACTTACACATACTGAGGCATTTTCGTCCTGAGTTGTTTTCAGGTATGTTAATTGTTACTTTTTTAAATGCCTGTTTCTCTTTAAGTACTTGTCGAAGACCTTTGAAATTTCTCGTACATTACCAGTTATATCTGTGCATTACAAGATTTAGAATTTAAGCATGGTAGATGAATGGGCATTGTCTTAGGAATTAACATTTTAAGCTAACGTGTAAATTAATTTAATGATAAATGGACATTCGATGGAAGGGCATTCTTCTGAAATAGCGTTTTTGGATGATCAATATTTTCACTAAACATTGTACAAAGTTCTACAATAATGTGTTGAATATGAAATTTAAACACTGACGGACTAGGATTGGTAAAAAAATATGAAAACATATTAATACTATGAGAATAATTACGACATTTAAAAGGTAACAGGAAACGTAATTCCACTGTAATCAAAATCACCAATATTGCCCCTTCAATAACTCAGCATAGTAGTAATTAAATAAATTAATATCTGCCGGGCCTCTAGTTGCTAGTGAGATCTTTTTGTTGCACAAACTGCTTGCCCTTTTAATATCATGTTTTCTTATTTTCCATGGGAGTTTCATCTTTTGAGAGTCAGTTATAATCTTCTCACTCAAATCCTTGAAGTTTACAAGAATAATAGTTCCCTGTCCATTTTTTGCATACCTTCAAAATCAACTAACAAAGCTTGTTTTGCACATTCCGTTCTGAGACTTTCTACGTCATCTGTGTATACAATGTAATATTATGCTATTCTTAATTTTTTAAGTATTAATTAAAACAATAATAATAATAGTATATTATATGGTAAAATGCATATATTGTAAGAGAGTATTAGGTGTTTTTGATTCTTTCAAGTTTTGCACGGATTGTTTTTTGTTTTACTAGTCGACAAAAAGACACAAGATACACTGTAAGGATTGTGTTGGGTACAAACTTTGCTATAATTGCACGTATGCACGTGCAAATTGTAATAACACGTGCAGAGTTTTTAATGGAGAACGTATTTGTTTTAAATGAAGAACACACAATGGATATGATATTGTTGCAGATTATCGAGGAGTTCGCAAAAAGAGCGTTTATCATAGAAGATATCATCTAGAAAAACTTTTGGGAGGGGGCAATTTATCTCCAATAGAAAAGCAGAGATGTGAGTATTTGTTTTACAAACCCGTAAGAATTTTAGATAAGACAGGAGGCCGGAAAAGAGTAATTAAATTTAATTACATTTTCCAGAAGATATTCAAGCTAATAGAAATAAAAAAGAAACAAAGTCAATGAAGACAAAAGCTACTAGAGACAAGTATAATATTATATGGAAACAAGTTGAAAAAGAACTGGTTTAGTTTAGTAACCATTCAAGTAAAACTGTCATTTTGCTGCAGATGGAGTATTTTAGAAAAAGAGCATTTTAGAAAAGCATAATGAGATTATATCCCCATCCAGCATATTAGATGTTGGCAAATATGAAAGAAGTTGTTTGAAACTCCTATGATATGATTTTAATAAAACCTTTTTCTCTGCTATTTTAGTTTTGTTCATCAAAACCGCAATTATTGGGGGAATTGCTCCAACAATAGCTATGAAAACCGGAACTTCAGGGATTAATACCAATTATCCCACTTGTGATTTGTAACCCCGTGTTAATTCTACCGCATAATTTATAACTAAGTCTATATGCTGCCGCTTGTCGAGTCAAGTAACTAATTAATTCCTCCTTGCTTTTAATTTCTTTCATTATAATAATTAGATTAATTGAAATATTTAGAAAACAATTGCTCATGTTCCCCGGCTGATATATTACCATTTTTAATAGCTCATCGATTATGCTAATACCTTTATTTATTAACTGTGAACTATTATTTCCAGATTCAATACTTCCGCATACTAACTCCAGATCATTAACCAAATCATCAGGACTATTGTAATATTCTACACAACCCCATAAAATCTTCTTGTATTTTGAAGAACATTTATGAATTGGAAAATCAGATAATTCTGTCAGTTTCTTGAATGCATTTTGAGATAGCTTCGAGTATGCTTTTCCATTGTTGTAACGCTTTGTCACTAACTAAGTCTATAAAATCATCCTCTACTTTCAAATCTAGCACAACTGACACTCCTTGTCTAGCAATTAGTTTGTGATGACCAATAATATTAGGTAAATCAATTTGCAGCATGCCATAGCGACCATCTTTGCTTATTTTGTAGGAATGCCTTTTCTGTTGCATCCCCTTACCAGAAGTCTTTTATAGTTTCATTAGCTGTCTGAATTCGTTCAGGCAACCTGTCTATGTAGAAATCAATAGCTTCCAGTTCATCAGCCAGCTTATCACGATCCTTTGTATGCTGAGTTAAAGTATGTTCGTGATACTTGGTGTTAATTATTAATTTTGTAATTTTATCTCTAGTCGCATCAGTTTATGCCTTCTTGAGCCTCTCTTTGAGTCTTTCTTCGCTGAGATTGTCTATCTGTGTGTCTAGACCTCTTATCTCGGAAGACATTCTCTTGCGTATCTCTTTGACCTTTGCAATATATTTATCATAATAGCCTTTCCTTCCATAATACCTGGTATTTCGGTTGTTATTGGTAAATCATACTCATCAAGTACTTCTGTATCAATGCCAGCATTCAAGTCAATATCACACACCAGTTTGGGTTTCTTAGGGCTCGCAGCTGGTTCTTCTTCCGATTCTTTTTCTTCTTCCTCAGACTCGATTAAAGTATGTTTTTCTTCAAATAATCCTTTCTCTGCGGCAGGTTTTGGCCCAAGCACTCTTTCTGAAGCTTTTCTTAATTTAGGCCTAGACTCTATCTCCTGCTTTAGTTTATCCCCTTTCTCTACAGCAGGTTTTAGCCCAAGCACTCTTTCTGAAGCTTTTCTTAATTTAGGCATAGACTCTATCTCCCGCTTCCGTTTCTCCATGTAATCGGTCGACTGTTCTTGCCCTTCAATATCCGTTTTTTCCCTGAAAGTGGGTGGTGGTGGTGGTGGTGCTATGGCTCCACGCTCAGGAGGGGTAGCTTATTGCGGGCATAGTGCCTCCGGAAGTATTGCCAACTGTTGGCGTATTTCTGGAAGGGTAACCAAATGTTCAGCTAGCTGTCTTGTTTGCTCTGTTATTTTATTAGTTACTGGTTCGAGCATTTGTTGGTATAAATCCTTGCTAGCTCCTCTTTCTAGTCTTTTTTGAATAACTTTATATTCATATTGTTTAACAAGATTATTCGATATTTGCATTTTATTCGCGAATTCTTTCCACTTTAACAAAGAAATGTATACTATAGGGTTAGATAAAATAACATGAGTTAAGATTATTTAAGTATTATCAAAGTATTATTATAATGGAAATTCCAAACTACGATATGAAGACAGACAACGGTAATTTCAAACAGATATGGAACGTCATGCCAGACTGTTGTTTTAGGATGCTTATATGCGGTAATTCAGGATCTGGCAAGACAAACACATTAGTTCACATGTTGTTAAAACCTTTAGTTTACTATGACAATATTTATTTGTTTGCTAAAAACTTGGAACAGTCAAAGTACAAGGTCTTATCGCAAAATCTTTAAAAGATAGCAAAAAATAATAAAATCCCAGATATACTAGAATGCTCAAATGATCAAGTTATCCTGTGAATGATTTAAATTCTGATACTCAAAAGATAGCTATTTTTGATGAATATGTTTGTGATCACAACCAAAATGATATTATTAATTATTTTATCCAGGGAAGGCATAACAATTGTTGCGTGATTTATTTATCACAATCTTATTACAAAACTCCCAAAGACATTCGGCTGAATTTTTCTCATTATATTTTCTTCGCGACTCCTGTTTATCGTGAGCTGGGCATGCTTTCCAACGAAAAAGATGTTACAAAAGAACAGTACAAAAAAGCAACTGACAAACAGTATGACTTTTTGTATCTTGATCGTCCTAGGATGTTAGCGAAGCGTAACTTCACTGGTGAAATTTAATGCAATCATATTATATACAATGGGACTTTTTAACGATCTTGGAAGCGAGGAAGCTAGTTCAGGTGTTAATATTACACATTTTGATAGTGTGCTATCCGAGTATGCAAAACATAAACATCTGGTTAATTATCTTCACAAGAGTAAAAATCAGGAAAATATTCTGAGAAGTAATCTTAGCATGGGTAATAATAAAATGACCAATGTTGGTAATCAAGAAAAAGCAGATGATGTAGCAACAAAGCAATTTACTTTAAGAAGAGTAGCAAAGATCATACGTGATTATAGTATTGATAAAATTCCAGATATGATGAAAAAATTGACAACAGGTGTTGGTGACAAAATAGGTCAAATACAAAAGCAATTACAGACAAACCGTGAGAAAATGATTTACATTCAAAACGGATTGAAAGATGAAATAAAACTTCTAGGTGATACTTTAAAAGAGTTAAAAAAGAAAGAAGATGGATCGGAAGATAGCGATCTCTATAAAAAGTTAGGCGAAAAAATACAAGTTGGTGTTGAAAGTATTAATGAGCGAATTAAAAAAATCAATAGACAAATGGTTGATAACAATGAACTTGAAGCTGCTATTGATGATGCTACAACACAAATGAGAACTGCTTTTACTACCGAAATAACTCAAATTATCAAATGAGCAGATAAACACTAACGTTGGCAATATCAACAAAGAGTTTGAAGACATAAACAAGAAATGGTTGTTGGTAAGTCGCTGGAGACTGCTCTGAACAAACTGGTTGACACTAATAAACTAGAAACTGCTACTGATGATGTCTCAAAGCAATTGAAAGCTGCTCAGGGTGAAAGGAGCAAAGGTTTTAATAATGAAATTGAAACAGTTTAATCAAAAGTCTGATAGTCGTCACACAGCACTTTTTGGGATAATGGGTTAATTGATGAGTTGAAAGTAAAAGTAGACTATGCAAGTCGATTTATAATGTTTGAAGCAATAACAGAAGGAATAAGCGTTATACAAGATACCTTTATAGACTCTCGTGGCGGGATGAGAACAATTTTTGTATCGTATCCAACACAAAAACGACTTACAAATTTCTGGACTAATCGTAAATATTTTCTCGGCGCGTTTACTTTTATAACCAATCCATTTATAAAAAGTGAAGAATATTTTTCCATGGATGCTGTTGTTGCTGGATTATTCGTTGAGAAATCCGGAAGTTATATATTTGAAATAGACTTTACTTAAACAGGAGGGGACGCAATACATTTTCTTCTTAATATCACAGCAGAACAAGACACGTTATTATATCCAACAATAGAAGAAAACGGCAAACAAATGAATACATTTATATAGACAATTCAACTGCAGCAGAATCTCGAGATGACCAAGCTGGTTATAATTTAGGATTAACAGCATGTCATGCTTTAATTCTTGATAATAGAAGAGTTTACTCTATAATGCCATTAAACAAATATTCATTTTTTGAAGATTTAGAAAAAAACATGCTTCCTCCTAGTCAAAATCAAATTAGTTTACAACCAACAGATGATAATGTGTTAATTTTCAAATCAAGTAGCGATGATGGTAGAGTAAATTATTGATAAATTAGTTTTGTGGATACATAAAATGATATTTAATTCTGATGACGGAGTTATCTTCGTGAAATGATACAAGAAAGTGGAAGTTCTCAACTAAAACATGTTAACAAAAAAGAATTGGTAGAAGATGTAAATGCAAAAATTAACAGATTACTCTCCGGAAGAGGAATTCATGCAAGAATTAAACGATTAATTTAATCTAATAACTAGTATACATAGATGTTTCGAAGTGATAAATATAATACTAGATATGAACATGTACCTATTCAGATAGATACTCCTATAACACAACCAGGAAATGCTACCAGGCAAATGAAAAGTGGTTATCAGCTTACGTTAAATGATAGAAGTTCTTAATTTGATTGGTATAATGCATATTTTGAAATCAGTTTTCAAGTAAACAAACATGCTGATGGAGCCGCTTTCGCAGACGCTGACAGAACTGCTTTAATTAACGATGCAGCTTCATTGATTGATCAAATGCAAGTAAAGAAAGGCAAAAATATCGGACAGGGAAAGCAGCATTCAAGGACGACAGTCAACCACAAAACACAAAAACAAACACGCAAACAGACAAACGAGTCAACCACAAAACACAAAAACAAACACGCAAACAGACAAACGAGAAGGCAAAAGTAATAAAAAATGCAAACGACATCACAAACACAAAAGGGTTGACAATAGGGCTACCGCCTTGGAACGGTCAGTGGCAACAAAGGCCACTGGGGGGGGGGGGGGGGGGGGGGGGTTGACAATAGGGCTACCGTCTTGGAACGGTCAGTGGCAACAAAGGCCACTGGGGGGGGGGTTTAAACCGGTTCTAGGGCGCACCAAACCTCACACTTACCCTACTGTCATCCCATTAAAACAGGACAGTGTAAATAAAGAAATCCCTGCCATGATCTTAAAGCAAAATGGAAAAATAGTTTACGATGGAAATAATCTTCACAGATTTGTTAATGTCAAAAGCTTGCTTGAAATTTCTTACGATTATGCAAAGACAACCGGAACAAACGAATACTTTTATTTAGATAATACGATTGCTCGAGAATCTCGAGATGATCAAGATGTTTATAATCTAGGATTTACTGCTCGTCATGCTTTAATCATAACTTATAAAAAAGTTGACTCTATAATTCCATTAAAGGTGAAATATAGCGTGTTTTTTTAGCATATATTCTGAAATATATGTATATAATATACAATCTGTTCAAATATTACACTTATTGGTTGTCAAATTTTGTCACAGTAGCCAATTATACATCATAGCGCACACGCTGCGTGTTTCGCCCTTTTTGAAGACAGGTAAGTGTCACGAGACCTGTGACGTCATTGGTACTAAGCGATTAGCGGATCCGCATTCAGTCTGCATTGTCTATGTAGGATTAAGTTTTATGGTACGTGTTAAAAATGCCGTGTACTGTTGCTGGGTGCAAACGTGTACATACAAAAGGACAATATAATAATATCGGTTTCTTTCGTGTTCTAAATCAGGTTAATGATTAAGATTCAAATTAGCTTGCAACTGGCATATGATAATGTGCTAATTTTCAAATCAAGTGGTGATGATGGTCGGGTAGTTATTAATAAATTAGTTTTGTGGATACCTAGAACGATATTTAACTCAGATGGTTTAAGTTACGTAATGACAAATCACATGACAACAACAAGATGGACTTTGCCACTGACCGTTCCAAGGCGGTAGCCCTATTGTCAACCCTTTTGTGTTTGTGATGTCGTTTGCATTTATTATTACTTTTGCCTTCTTTCTTGTTTGTCTGTTTGCGTGTTTGTTTCTGTGTTTTGTGGTTGACTGTCCTCCTTGTATGCTACTTTCCCTGTCCGACCTTTTTATATTTCTTTAACTTCGTGAAATGATACAAGAAAGCGAAAGTACTCAATAAACAGAATCTGTATTTAGAATAACGGCTGTAGTCAAAAGTCCAATCCGGGTTTTGTTTACCTGCAAAGGCCAGACAAGAGTTCTTCTCAAACACAAAATCCTCATCTTTTGAATACGTTTAAGCTCAATGCTGCTGATGATCATTGCTATTTACAATCAGCTAGATTGAAAGTTGGAAATGGAGTTTATTATCCAGAAACTGAATATATTTATGCTAATATCATAAGAATATTTATCACATTACGTCCGTTGTTAGCAGTGTCGAACACCCATTTAATATTATATTGTATTACACACGTGTAATACAACCTGGAACGATTTTGATTGGTTGAGTTAAACCTGTAACACTACGCAAGTTTATTAACTGAAACTATTTTATTTATTACAAATTCACCCAGATCTGAGTCATAAACTTATTATTTATGACAGCTTATAAAAATAATGCACGTTATACAAAACATTGTTGTGGGTTTGTTAAAAAGGTGGCGTAAAGTGCTATTTTGTAAAGAGGTAAAACACGAACTCTTTTATATGCAACGTTTATGTGTGAGGCGCGACGTTACGACGTCACATATTTTATGATGTTTTGGCGCTAAAGTGTGTCTGACGTCGTGGCGGTTTAGTTCTATGTCCATCTGAATTAATTTTTACTAATTAGATTGCAGTGTTATGTGATAAAAAGAATCTTAAACTCGTTCCCCTACCATATAAGTTTTATGAAACTCGTTATGAATTATTTTTAATTTTAACTCGCCAAAAGGCTGGTTAAAATTAAAATAATTCGTAACTCGTTTCATAAATCTTATATGAAATGGGAACTCGTTTAAGATCCTCTATTTAGAGACGTTATTAATTATTCTTGCAAGCAAAGTAATAAAAAGAACACTGGAACTTTACTCAATGTGAGTTATTTTAAAAATCTCTTCGGAATGATATATTTCGATTTAGGTAATGAAGTCAGTGTTGATCCAAAACAACTAAGTTTGAGATATAAACTAAACAACGTTCCTACCGCTAGATATAACGTTTATGCTTTAGTCTCATACAAGGAAAATGTTGTTATTGATGCCGTTGGAAATGAACTAGTTATTGTTTAATCTAACTTATAGTATATATGATTCTCTTAATTGTGTTTGTTGCTCTCAAAGGATCACCTTTATCAGTATTTATTACATAAAGTATTCGATAGATTTGACAGAGGTGCAAAAGGGAAGTTTAGCAAAAGCATATAACAAATGTGAATTAACGCTCAGGCTAAAGACTAATCAACTAACTGGGGATTTTCCTTTGTTGTTGACGACTACTCAGATTAACAATATTAACAAAGCTAAATCCAGCGGACATGGCTTAGATATAAATATATCAAAATCGCAAATGATATCTCAGTCTAAAAATGGAGGCTTTTTGTTTTTTTGACTAAAACAATATTACCAACAGTTGCTAGACTCGCTCCGAAAGTATTAGCACCACTAGCAACAGTAGCACTGAGTGGTCTGGCGAGAACTGGAATCGGTAAATTATTCGGAAATGGAATGGTAACTATCCCTAATGATAACAAACAAACACTTCGTGAATCGAGTGTGCACCGTCACAAAGAAAAAATATTAAAAAGTCAAAAGGTTGCAAAGCATCAACAACAAGCTGGGTTTTCTTGGACTGCTTGCGTCGTTAGGAATTTCTTTAATTGGGATCTCTTATTAGTGGTTTGACGGGAACGTGTTTAAAAGTAGGTAGAAAGGGAAAAGGTTTACAAGTAAACTCGTCAAAATTAGATCATATAGAAGTATCCCATTCATAAAAAAAAGGTAATTTTCAAAAACGAGCCTATCTCTAACTTAGAAATAATAAAGTGGGTTAAGCGGTTAGACTTTAAAAACTTTAGGGGAGTGTTTAGCAAGAACAAATTACCGACAAAACAAATTAAACAAGAATGCGGTATTATTAATCTTGATGATTCTATCGGACCTGGTACACACTGGACTTGCTACTGTAATGAGTATTATTTTGATCCGTTTGGTCTAAGTCCACCAAAAGAAGTTTTAACGTATATACCCAACACAAAATACAACAAAATTCAGTATCAAGATAAAACAAGTGTCTTATGCAGATATTTCTGTTTATTCCTCATTAACAAGTTGCAAGAAGGAAACAGTGCGTACGATATTCTTTAGAAAATATTAAAACCCTACAAACCTATGGAAAATGAAAACATTATAAAATCATATTTTGTAAACAGAGTTTAGTCTAATCATATTATATATGAGTTACTGTGTTAAGAAAAGATGATGACTGAAAATGTCGATCCTCAGTATATTCTAGCAAAAAATGGTAGAAGAATGTTAAAAGCAACTTGTGCATCTTGCGGTAGTACTAAAACGCAATTTGTTAAAAGTACACAAGGTGGGAGTATTGATATTCATAAAGCTTTACCCACTTTGTTGCCTAAAAAGGGGTTAACAATTCCGGGTTATAAATATTGCGGTCCTGGTAATCCGCTTGACAGAGGAGAACCATCAAATGAATTAGATGCTATTGCAAAGAGCATGATTATTGTTATGAAGAACGTCCTAGTAATAAATCAATGTGTGATAAAAACATCCTGGCCGGTTTAAAAACGAGCAAATCCAAATCATTTGGAGAAAAAATCGCTAAGAATTTGATAGTCGAGCCAGTTATTAGTGCAAAATATAAACTAGGACTTGGAGCATCAAAAAACAAGAAAAGGCGTTGAGATGGACTGATAAGCTAGCCGATAAACTTCATAAACCTGTACGAAGGAAGTTCACTCAACGCCGTTTGATTGTTAATGAATTTGATAAAATATGGTCGGCTGATTTGGTTGACATGCAATCGTTTTCAAAATATAATAAAGGTGTAATATACCTGCTTACTGTTATTGATGTATTTAGTAAATTTGCTTGCGTTATGCCTGTTGCAATTAAAACTGGCATAGAAATTACTAAAGCTTTCCAAAATATTATAAGTACAGGAAGACACTGTAAATTGCTCTGGGTTGTCCAGGGTGTGGAGTTTATAACAAGACATTTAAGCAATTTCTTGATGATAATAATATTAAAATGTATCACAAGTTTAATTTCGGAAAAGCTGTAGTAATTGAGCGATTTAATAGACCATTAAAAGAGGGGATTTGAAAATATTTTACAGCAAACAATACAAATACATATTTAGACGTGCTACAGGCGATGGTTGATAAGTATAATAACACAAAACATCGGAGTATTTAAATGACGCCGACTGAAGTGATGAAAAGAATAAAGGAATGGTGTTTTTCAACTTGTTTGGAAAGATGAAAATTAATAAAGCTTTGCCAAAGTTCAAAATAGAAGACAAGGTTAGAATTAGCAAATATAAATGAACGTTTGAAAAAGGTTATACTCCAAACTGCTCGATCTATACATAATCAAGGATTACGGCTCGCCTTAGGTGCCTTTCGTACATCACCAGCCGGAAGTCTATATGTTGAAGCTAATAAACCATCACTCTCTCATAGACGGGACAAATTAGCCCTTCAATATGCCATTAAATTAAAATCTAACCCTTCAAAACCAACTTTCGATAATATTTTTAATCCTAGTTATGAACCTCTTTTCGATCGAAAACCGAAGGCCATTCGACCATTTGGTCTTCGTATTAAACCAAAATTAAGAGACACTGAAATCGACCTAAATGTGATTGCCTAGTACAGAGTACCACAAATTCCACCGTGGACTTTGGAAACACCAACAATTATTTTTGATCTTTGGAATAGTAACAAATCCCTACTGTCTTTCAAAACAAATTTGATGAAATTAAATCGAAATACAGTAACTTTCAACATATATACACAGATGGTTCTAAAGATGGAGATAAGGTAGCTGCAGCAGCTGTTGTTCACAAAACAGCATAAAGAGCCGCCTGCCTGACAAGGCCTCTATCTTTTCAGCTGAACTTAAGGCAACTGAACTTGCCTTAAATTATATTCAGGAATCTGATGATGACCATTTTGTAATATTTTCAGATTCCCTTTCATCTCTTCAAGCATTGGATAATATGAAACGTGATAACCCAGTTGTGCTTCAGCTTTCAGCTTTTAGAAAAGTACAAATATCTTATAGTTGATAATGTTATTATGTTCTGCTAGCTTCCAAGCCATGTAGGAATACGTGGTAATGATAGAGCTGATAGTGCTGCTAAAGCTCTGTTCTGGTTGAATGATTTTTGGCGAAGTTAATTGTCCGGACAATTTCTCCTGAACCCCTGGCCGTTTTTCAACGAAATGTTGCAAGGCTGATCATGCAGAACCAGACCTATTTGTGCATACCGTAGCCGTGCTCCAATTGAATGATTTTTGGCGGAGTTGTGACCCTTTAAAGGTTTTAGTACACATACTTTGTCCGGACTAGTTCTCCTGAACCCCAGGTCGGATTTCAACGAAACTTGGCAAGGATGATCAGTAACAAGCCTAGTTGTGCATACCATCACCGTGTTTCTGTTGAATGAGATTGGGCGGATTTATGGCTCTTTAAATGTTTTAATACACACATTTTGTCAAGAGTAGTTCTCCTGAACCCCCGGCTGGATTTCAATCAAACTTGACAGGGATGATTAATGCTAAACCTAGTTGAGTATTTCTTCGCCGTGTTCCAGTTGAATGATTGTCACAAAATGTCACTGGTAGAGCGTATTGGTCGTACATAGTTCTTGTTAATTACACCCTAATCCATTGTTCAGTTGAACCAAATTCACAATGTTCAGGATATATTCAGGTAACACGGAAAAGCTTACACATTTTAAGTGGCCTCCAGAGGGCGTCCGGAAGGGCCGTTTAATAAGTTTAGTTTTGTGCTAATACATGTAAGAGTATATAGGTATATCTCTCTGAAAGGCAAAAGTGTGTAAGGGTCCTTTCGTGTAGATTATAATACTGCGCATGTTATCACGTATGTCACGGATTGAAGGAGGAAATAATGGTTTGGGCGTAACGTTTGCTATAAAATCCATTGTCTTCTAGTTTTGGCCGGGATTGCTTGATAGTTGCTTTGTTTGGAGCAGAAGTTGGACGGCAAAATTCACAGGCAATATGTGGTCAGTATTTATTTTATTAACTTTTATCGTACATATGTATTCAGTGGGCGGTGCCATCTTGGTTGGCGGTTCCGACATCCGGTTAGCTTTTATGTTTCTCCAACATTAACTTGAGACTAGCATATGATTTTGAAGTTACTTTATTAGATGTAATTATTGTAATTGATCATTAATTGTAAAACAATATTAATGTGATAACGTGGTATAATAGGGGCATTAGTTAACGTTGGCGTATGACTCAGTGATTGTAATATACGATTGAATTGATAATGTTGTATATTAGGTGAATTAGTTAACAATGAGATGAGTGACTAGTATAAATGTTCGATGCGTATACATGGCGTTGTGGAATATACATCCATTGCTACTCATCATAATTAGAGAGTGGCTTGCGTATATTTATTAGATAATGATTTGTTGGTGTAATGATAATTATATAAGGTTGGTGTGTTTATGAACTGACATCTAAAACGTATGTATTATTACAGCCTAAGCCATCCAGGTTTGGATATAAGCCTCCCGGAGTGGAGCTAAGCATTTAGGGTGTGTAAGCCCTTCAGGTGTTTCGACACTAGAATCAGCATATAACATTACGAGCGGTGAGACGGTCCCCGAACCTGTGCAACATGGCCAGGTTATATAATCGACAACCCCCGGGTCCGTTATCAGTCCTCACTGGAGGAACATCATCCACAACCTCAGTGGATGTTAATCATCATCATATCGCGTCATCATCCCTTATAGAAGGCATTTGATGACAATCACCCATTGGATTCGCGCATCATCATATTCATGAGCTCTCGTTAGATCATAATTCGTGTGAATAAATACTGATAAATGTGATCCTTTGAGAGCAACAAACACAATTAAGAGAATAAAGCAGCAGACTCGCTTTTATTGAGTCTGTTCATGAGAAGTAATGAAAGAAGCAACACTTCTCACGCCACCTAGCACCGGCTTAAGCGGTATTCTACTTCAAAGTCACCTATATTGGGCTCGTTGGTCCCAAAGGATCAGTAAAACATAACACTACTGATTCGTAGCACCGGGGAGACTTTTTACAGCCGCCACACTGCACTAAACGAACGCTAGTGTGAATGTACATCAACATTGTTATAACTTAAACAACACTTTAGTGTCGTATATAGTCAGTCGACACATTTAGTATTTGTGACAATACTAAGAACGTCTTAAACGTTCATGAGAACAGTCTTTTCATATTTCATCGGTGTATTCGCTAGTTTTTTTGATAATTGTATATATATTTAACATATTTTAAAAGTTGCATTAAACTTATGTAATGAATTCACCGTCATTGATTTTTTCCTGAGTTTGCCCCAACCACTAGTGTCATCTTGCGACAATGATTTTTGGGGTTTTAGTACACAAACTTGGTCCGGACTAGTTCTCCTGAAACCCTGCCCGGATTACAACTAAACTTTTCATGGATGCTCAGTATCAAGCCTAGTTGTGCATATCATCGCTGTGTTCTGGTTGAATGATTTTGACAGAGTTATGGCCCTTTAAAGGTTTTTATACACAAACTTTGTCCGGACTAGTTCTCCTGAACCCCTGGCCGAATTTCAATGAAACTTGACAGGGATGATTAATGCTAAGCCTAATTGAGTATTTCGTCGCAGTGTTCCAGTTGAATAATTTTTGGGGTTTTAGTTCACAAACTTGGTCCGGACTTATTCTCCTGAAACCTTGGACGGATTACAACTAAACTTTGCATGGATGATCAGTACCAAGCCTAGTTGTGCATATCATCGCGCCGTGTTTCGGTTGAAATATTTTTGACGAAGTTATGGCCCTTCACAAGTTTTTATACACAAACTTTGTCTAGCCTCCCTTGTTGTCAGTGACGCATTTCAGCCTATTTGGCACACTGTGGACTAGGGCTTTTAAAGAGTCGTGAGTAATATACCACTATACAAATCTTAAACGCCTTTTCAGTTGTTCCATTGTCATTGGTTTTGGATCTGAGTACAGTTTTTTTCATCTAGGACACTAAACAAATTCTCAACTGGGTTAAGATCTGAACTATTTCCTGGCCATTCATCTTTTGTTATGACGTTCGGAAGATTTTGTTCACAACATCGCTGAGCACTATCTGAAGCGTAGGCTGGTGCCGCATCCTGCTGGAAAGTTAATTTTGTCCTGTTTTTTACCATAATGTTCTCGGTGATGTTTCCTGACTTCTTTCGACTCAGCAAAGTTTTCACTTCCTTTTCCAATATTTCGTTCTCGTAGTATGAAGATGTTACCGTTTGACCTGTTGGCACTATGTGAAGTCGCGATAAACCACTTGCTGTCATGGCTCCCCATATGTTTACATACGCACTTCTCTTGACTTTTCTAACAAATGAAACCTTGTCCTCTTGGCTGCACCGTACCTCATCATTGTGTCTATTTTGTTCATAGAATACATACTTAGGGGTTTCATCACTGAAAACAAAGTTCTCCCAGTCCCCTGCAGTTAAGTGACGGTAGGCTCTGGCAAATCTGAGCCGTTTCTGCTGCTACTGCTCTCTCAGAAGTGGCTTTCGCTTCCTTCTAAATGCATTCAAACCAAGTGAATTTTTGTGATAATCAGGTACAGATGACACATATATCTACACCTTTTTCTTCTAGCATGTTGCTCATATTTCGTGTTGAAGATCTTCGTTTATATTTAGACGTTGTCAGCTCCATTATGATTTTTGAGGATAGTTTTGTTGGTCTTTTTCTCCCCTTTTTAAAATTCACCACTTTCGCCTCTTTTTGTCCACTTTATCACACATTGTTTTAATTTATTTAAGATCTTCATTATTTCATTATTTCTGAAGCCCTGTTTTCTCAGTATATAGGCTTGAGTGCGTTCAGAAATTAATTTGTTTTCACTGGAATCCATTTTTATGAATGATTTCAACAAAATATTTGAAAATGACATCATCAAGTATTATGACGTCACTTCCTGTTTAGCGCCATCTATTGGAAAAATATGTTATAATTGTAAAGGGAAGTAACTTATGTACACATGTATAAAGTTCTGTTAATTGATCTTAAATAAAAAGTTACAGAGGTTTATTTTAGGTACCCTTTTTTTTTGGACACCCTGCAATTCTCCTGAACCCCTGACCGGATTTTAACGAAATTTGAGCAAGGATGATCAATACCAAACCTAGTTGTGCATACCATCGCCGGCCCGTGTTGCGGTTGAATGTTTTTTTACGGAGTTATGATGACTCTTTAAAGGTTTTAATATGCAAACTTTGATCGGACTAGAACTCCTGCACACCTGGCCATATTTCAACGAAACTTTGCAAGGATGATTGGTATCACGCCTAGTTGTGATTGTCATAGCCGTGTTCCGTTGTAAAACATATGACGGTGTTATGGCCCTTTAAAGGTTTTAATACACAAACTATGTCCGGACTAGTTCTCCTAAACCCTAGGTCAGATATCAGTGAAACTAGGCAAGAACGATCAGTATTATTTGAGCATATCGTTGCCGTGTTCCGGTTAAATGATTTTTGTCGGAGTTATGGCCTTTTAAACGTTTTGATTAACCAACTTTGTATATACTTGTTCTCCTTAATCCCTGGCCGGATTTCAACGAAACTTGGCAAGTATGATCAGTACCAAACCTAGTGATGCATACCGTCTCCGTTCCTGTTGAATGCGTTTTGGTGGAGTTTCTGGCTCTTTAAAAGTAGTACTCCTGAACCCCTGGCCGGATTCCAAAGAATCTTTGCAGATATGATCAGTACCAAAACCTAGTTGTGCATACCATCGCCGTGTTGCGGCTGAATGATTTTTGACGGAGTTATGACTCTTTACAGGTTTTAATACACAAACATTGTCCGGACTAGTACTCCTGAACCCCTGGCCAGATGTCAACGAAACTTTGCAGGGATGATCAGTACCAAGCCTAATTGTGCTTATCATCGCAGTGTTCCGGTTTAAGAACATATGGCGGAGTTATGGGCCTATAAACGTTAATACACAAACTTTGTCCGGACTAGTTCTCCTTGTCACAAATGTCACGGGTAGAGCGTACTGGTCGTATATAGCTCTTGTAAGTTATCGGTTACACCCAAATCTTTTGTTCGAGTTGAAACAATTTCACAATATTCATGATCTATTCATGTAACACGTAAAAGCGTGCACATTTTAAGTGGCCACCAGAGAGGCCGTGTCATAAGTTTAGTTTTGTGCTAATGCATGTAAACGTATAGGTATATTTTCCTTAAACGGCAAAATTGTATAAGGGGCCTCTCGTGTAGATTCAATACTGTAGATTTAGCCACGTTTGTCACGGACTGAATGGGGGAAATAATGATTTGGGCGTAATGTTTGCTATAAAACCCATTGTCTTCTAGCTCTCGCCGGGATCATCGATAGTACTTTGTTGGAACAGAGATTGGACGGCAAATTTCATAGGCAACATGTGGTTAGTAGTTTTATTAAACTTTTATCGTATATTTGTATTCAGTGGGCGGCGCCATCTTGTTTGGCGGTTACGACATCCGGTTAGCATTGATGTTTCTCAAACATAACTTTAGACTAGCATATGATTTTGAAGTTACTTTATTAGATGTAATTATTGTAATTGATCATTAATTGTAAAACAATATTAATTTGATAACAGTGGATAATAGGTGCATTAGTTAACGTTGGCGTATAACTCAGTGATTGTAATACACGATTGTCAACATTAGTTAACAATGAGATGAGTGACAAGAATAAATGCGTGCATGCATAACTCAGTGAGTGTAATATATGAGTAATTTGATCATGTTTATATTACATGTATTAGGGGCATTGATTAACAGCGACGTACATAGCGTATACATGGCGTTGTAGAATATGTATACATTGCTACTCCTCATTAGTACAGCTTACATATATTGATTGAATAATGATTTGTTTGGGTAATGATAATTATGCAAGATTGTTATGTTTGTCAACCGACATCTAAAACGTATGTATAATTACAGCCTAAGCCATCCAGGATATAAGCCATCCAGGATATACGCCATCCAGGGTTGGACTAAGCCATCCAGGATATAAGCCATCCAGGGTTGGAGTAAGCCATCTAGGTTTGGATATCCAGGAGTGGAGCTAAGCTTCCACGAATAACGTTTACAAGCGGTGGAGACGGTCCCCGTACCTGCGCAGCCAGGTTTTACTAACGACAACCCCTGGACACAAGGTGGGCCCGTTACCAATCCTCACTGGAGGAATATTACTCACAATCTCAGTGGAGGTTAACTATCATTGCATCGCGTCATCAACCCTTACAGAAGGCATTTGATGACAATCATCCATTGAATTCGCGCATCATCATCTTCATGAGCTCTCGCGCATCACAGTTATCGCGCTAGATCAACATTGTTATAGCTTTAACAACACTTTAGTGTCTTAGACATTCAGTATTTATAACAATACTAAGAACGTCTTAAACGTTCAGGAGAACATTCTTTTCATAGTTCATTTGTGTATTCGCTTGTTTTTTTAGATAATTGTATATATATTAAACATATTTTAAAAGTTGCATTAAACTTTTGTAAATGCATTCACCGTCATTGATTCTTTCCTGAGTTAGCCCAACCACTTAAGTCATCCTGTGACACTCCTAAACCCTTGACCACACTGAAACTTTCGCTCTTCGGGGCATTTAATTTTATTAGATACTGGGACCAATACGCCGTACGACATGGGGAAGCATATAACTCCATGTCCACCGCCGTATGCATGCCATCTTCGGGATGGTTAAAATTGTGTACTGTTGATTTTATGAATATTGAGTTCTGCTCAACCCGGGGCTAGAGGGCATGAGCGGTAGCTAGCATATTTCACTACCGCTCATGAATATAAATGTTTTAATACACTAACTTTGCACAGACTAGTTCTCCTGAACTCCTGGCCGGATAAATGAAACTTGGGAGGGATGATCAATACCAAGCCTAGTTGCACATATCACCACCGCGTTCCTGTTGAATGATTTTTGACAAAGTTATTTCCCCTTATACTCAAACCTTATCCGGACTAGTTTTCCTGAACTCCTGGCTGGATTTCAATAAAACTTGGCAGAAATGATCAGTACCAAACTTAGCTGCGCATAGTGTTGTCGTGTTCTGGTTGAGTGAGTTTTGTTGGAGTTGCGGCTCTTTAAAAGTGTTAAAACATAAACTTTGTCCGGACTAGTTCTCCTCAACTACTGGTTGGCTTTCAATGAAACTTGGTTGCGCATATTGTTGTTGTGTTTCGGTTGAATAATATTGGCGGAATTATGGCCTTTTAATGGTTTTATTACACAAGTTTTGTCCCGACTAGTTCTTCTGATCCCCTGTCCAGATTTCAACGAAACTTGGTAGAGATGATAATTCCCAAGCCTAGTTGCGCATATCATCACTGTGTTCCAGTTGAATGATTTTTGGTGGTTTTATGGCCCTTTCTGCAGTTGGGGAGACATCTGTTCTTACTACTTCTAATTTGGTATGGTTATTTAGGGACTCGAGGCACAACATAATTATATAAAACGAGTTTTGACCTCCAGCATAAAGGGACCCCTCTACAGGGGTACAACTTGGAGAACTTGCAGTAATGTATTATGACTGAGTTTCCGCCTTGCGATGCTAACTCCCTCCATACTCTTTGAGATGTCAATTTCATGTGTGGTGTCTTCCTTAGTTAATTATATGTAGCAGCACAATAAGAAGTTTTCGTAATTTGGCGCCATCTGGTGGGCCCCACTAGGGGGTAAGCGGGCGAAAAACCCATACAAAATATTGAATATCTTGTCCAAATTTGAATGCATTTATATAAACGTATTTTGTCATCCTACTTAAAGGGGCCTTTCTACATGGGTACAACTTGGGGATCTTGCAGTAATTTATATGTTCGACTGCCATTTTCGGAAAAGTGTTCTGTCATAAGTGCTACAACAATTAGTACCCCACCACCCATACACACACACACCACCACCACCAACCACTCCATATAGCAAGTAGAGCGAGACCTCTTTTGGGCTCTTGTTTGAAACGGAAGCCATTCCTCGGCCAGGTGTCATATAAAGTTGTATATTAAAGGTTTTTAAAGGTGGCAACACCCAGGGCCGGGGTTATTATCAAGGTATATATTAAGGTAGTTTATTGGCGCCAACCCTCAGGGTCTGGTTTCTTTTTTTTGTAAATTTAACAAACTGTAATATACCCCTTAACACGAAATCTGACCCTGTAGGTTGCCGCCTTTAACAAACTTTAATATTTACCTAAAGATGAAACCTGACCCTTAAGGTTGTCGACTTTAATACACTTTATTATTCACCTAAAGATGAAACCTGACCCTTAAAGTTGTCGACTTTAATACACTTTAATATTCACCTAAAGATGAAATCTGGCCCTTACGGTTGTCGACTTTAATACATTTCAATATTCACCTTAAGATTAAACCTGACCCCGAGGGCTGACACCTGTAAAATGATATATAGAGTCCTATAGAAACCACAGCGTCCGAACGTAGGTGGCATCGTAGGTCCACACTGTACTGCAAACAAGGACTTGAAACTACAATGAAAGAGACAAGTAACAACAGAAAAGGTGGTGAAGACAGGGTTACCGACTTGGAACGGTCAGTAGGCAATAAGGCCTACTGGTTAGCTTGAATCGATTTTATATGCGCACAATCCTCGCTATTATCCTGTCTTCAGCGCCCAAATAGACAAGACAGTGTAAACAAAACTACATCCCATCAAAAGGAAATCTCTAACAATAAAGTCCATATCCAGAGAAACTAACTAAAGATATACATACAAAATAATAAACATCTCAGGATGTATCCAGAATCGTACTGAACAACCATAGTAGTTGCAGCTAAAGAGAATACCAATCTAGGGTACGACCAGAAAACCCGAGGGACGAAAGCTCATGCACCCACCTCCCTTAGTTGGGGTTTCAGTAGGTACAATCATAGAGTCCCAAGAGGTAGTCCAGTCATCGCACAAGTGAAAAGTGAAGCGTAATGACTGACTGTAGAGGAGTCAATCACTAAACATGCAGTGCGCTGTAAAACCAAAGCACAATTAATATTCACCTCAAGGAATATCACAACCTGACTTCTATTGTGATGTGATTTATAAAATTCGTAAGATTCTTGGTCATGATCACTTTCATACTATCTTTGTTAAACTTGTTAAAATGTTTACATTTCGCCACTATGCTTTCCTCTTTAATTGTACGATGACCGGACAGGCTGTGGACCCTATGGAGGTCAATCAATGTAATGGCCTCTGGGAGAGATTGGCGAAACCACGTGACTTTCTGACTGGGTTCTCGGCAAAAATAGTCAAGATCATCTGCGACGCTTGCTTGTTTTCAAGACCAACGTCTAGAACAGACCTCCTGAACAAAGTTTGACTTTGCCTTTACTCTGGTAAGGTTTCTGATTGGCTGAGACAGGAACACCTGCTATCCAAGATATACAGAAAGGCAGAAGGACAATAAATTTATATATAAACAAAGAGGGAAACTTCATCATTATATCGACGAACTAAAAACGGATGTTCAGAAATACTTTAATAAAGAAATAATAATTACGGTCACGTGGTTCCACTCTCAAATTTGTTTCTGCACAACTGGTCAAGGCGTTTTTACAATCAAGCGTCGAAGATGATCAGGACTATGGCAAAAAAAGCGAGCTGAAAAAAGCCAAACAAAGCGCTCGATTCAGATATGTTTTTGCTTGATATATTTCTTAATATGTAACCAATTTTGATCAACTAAGGCATAGAAAGTGACCATTTACGATTATCACCAACCTTCGACTGTGGACAAGACAAAGAAGATGCTGAACATTTTCTTTTTAAATGTTGTCGATTTATTGAACAGAGGCGTAACCTGTTTATATCAATCAGACTGTTCCATCCGTTGAACGTTGACAAATTGTGTTTCAAGCTGTGCAAACATATATAAAAGACACCAGGCGTTTTAACTAGTGTATTAAAACAACTCAGCAATGTGTTCGGACTCACCCTATGTACTCTTATTAAAACATATTATTCTCCTCCTTCTTTTCTTTTATTCCTTTCTTTCACCCAACTATCGTGACAACTGTTTACGTCTACATTTGTAAACTTTAGTTCATTTATTTTCTGTAGTCATTGTTACCTAATATGTTTACTACAGCCATAACATTACAATTGTTCTTTGTAATTTAAATTGTATTGGGAAGGGCCGTAACTAATGTTGTAAGAACTTGGGGCCCGACCCATTTGCATTCTTTGTTAAACAAATGCAATAAAATATGTTTAAAACATACAAAGTGACCTCTTTCCTCCACCGCAAACTGTAATTCTATTCATTTAGCACTTTTTGAGATTAGCCCTCCCAAAATGAACACGGTCATAGATTTCTTTCATTTCCAGTATGCATATATTGACAAAGTCTAATTTTATTTCAATTTAGCAGCTGGACAATGACCTCCAGCAAAGTTCACCTGGACGACACGATAGAGCAGATCGGAGGCTGTGGGCGCTACCAGGTCATCCTCGCGCTCATCATTCATTCAATGAAATGTATCGTCGTCTTTAGCATGGTTTTTATGGTGTTTGGCGCCGCTGTTCCCGACTGGTGGTGTGCAGACGACTTCCTCAATCAAAAGGCATCCGATTTCACTTATACCCGGAACAACACCCAGTACAAGTCATGCAGATCGGGCAACGGCACTGATACCTGTAAGAAATTTGTATTCGATCAGAATAGCATGAGGACAGTGATATCTGAAGTAAATATACATATATATATGCTTTGTACTGTTGAGGCTCTCCCAGGGGGTGGGGGAGTGTCATTGTACCCCAAATCCTTTAAAATCGTGGCCATTTCCCCCCAGATCCCCAAAAGTATATGCCAATGTTCCCCAAAAGTATTTTGTTCATGTTCCCTAGATCCCTAAAAGTATTTATACTATTCCCTAGATCCCCAAATTTAATAAACACAGTTTCCTAAAAGTACCAAATATGGTTCGCTTAATATACGTTATGTAAAACACATACTGTAGTCTTATCTGGACTGCTTCTATCTTTTACACATTCATGGCATTTTTCCTTCATACCATCATAAACAGGGGATGATATTCGGGCCCTACGCCTAGCAAAATAGCCTACTGTTTTCCCCTCTTTGGCTCAGCCAATTCCCCTTATTTTTATATATTTTTTCTATTTCTTTTTTGCTTATCGTCATTTCCTCCTCTTACCTTCTCACATCTGTTACGTTTGGGGATACATTTATAGAAGACAGTTTATCTAAAGTGTACTATTTTGTTTTGAATATTTCCACACCCAAATCAGTCTTCAATTTCTTTCTAATACAGAGCTCCAGATAAGCAATTTTTGGGGTTATTTGGGCATTAAAATTTAGGAAATCAGCATTGAAAACATAGATTAGAAGTAAAAATCAGCATTGGTAATATACAATTCTAGTATACAAATGGCATATTTAGAAGTAAAAGCAACACAACTATAACATATACTCTTTAAAAAAATGATAAACAAAAGTGATATGACCATTTGAAGGTTGTTCTTAAATGGATATGGGAGCCGCCATTTTAAAACTGTGACGTCATAGTTCCAAATTATCATATATAAAATATTGATAAATATCATTTAAAGCAAAGCAAATCAATGCAAATGAATTCAAAATCATTTACTTCCCCGTCATATAAAGCATTACTGCCATTATGTATGCATATTTTTTGATATAGTTGCTGTCATTTTCTTCCTACAAATCAGTAAAGTTTCATATTTATAAATATTCTATATATGGTCATTTAAAACTTTGATGTCATAGCTCTCAAAATGGCGGCTTCCATATCCGTTTGAACAAAACCTTCAAATTACCATGTCTTCTTTGTTTATCATCCGATTTTGTTAATTCTTTACCCTTCGCTAAGTTTTTCAGAACTCTATAATTTTATAAACAACATTGTTTGGCTGTGTCATTACATTTCTTTAAGAACCAACTTAAAGGCCGGTCATGCTTGGTGGTGGACCCTTTTATAGTTCGCCACTATGCTTTCCTCTTTAATTGTACGATGACCGGACAGGCTGTGGACCCTATGATGACGCCTACCAAAAGCCCATTGGGACGGTGGCGTTTGATGTTTGTCTATGATCTTTCCTGTCGTGCCCTTAATGGTTTATTCTCTTGTTGCTCTGGCTTCTGTCAAGTCATTGAGTTCCTTCATTGTGGTTTTCTAGGCTATTATTTTGTTTGTATTATATTTACACGAGCATATTTGTGTTTTACTTATATTGCCTATTGATGCTGCCTTGTTGGTTAGTGATTAGATCATGGCGGGGATTTCTTTATTTACACTGTCCTGTTTTAATGGGATGACAGTAGGGTAAGTGTGAGGTTTGGTGTAACCTAGAACCGGGTTAAACCCCCCAGTGGCCTTTGTTGCCACTGACCGTTCCAAGGCGGTAGCCCTATTGTCAACCTTTTTGTGTTTGTGATGTCGTTTGCATTTTTTATTGCTTTTGCCTTCTCGTTTGTCTGTTTGCGTGTTTGTTTTTGTGTTATGTGGTTGACTGTCGTCCTTGAATGCTGCTTTCCCTGTCCGATATTTTTATCTTTCTTGGTATAGGTTCAAAAGCAATACATTGTGGTTTTTGAGAAGTAGTCCCCACAAACTTATATTTCTAAAACGTATTTTTAGCTGTGATGGCCATCTTGAATTTCCAGCCAACCTGATTACTATCCTATATAAATCTATGTAAAAATTGTCTGCTGGCGGCCATGTTAAACATCGAATCAAAATTATTTTGTTTAGAACCAACTACATTCATGCCAATCACTTTGGTAAAGGTTCCAATCAAGAACCCTTACGGTTGTATTTTTTTAATCTATTTCTAGCTGTGGTTGCCATCTTAAAATTTCCGCCAATCTAATTTTTACGTAGGACCACCAAGACATTAAGAGCAACATTCCCGTATTTTAAAGTTTCATGAAAGAGGAGTAGTCGCCGCAGGTTTTCCTGTACAACTCTATGTAAACGAAGATGGCCATTCGCGGCCATGTTTGATATCGAATCCAAATGAATTGTTTAGAACCAACTACATGTCAAACCATCCATTTTGGTATAGGTTCAAACTCAATACCACTACTGAGAATTAGTCGCCACAATTATCTATTTTTGAAATATATTTTTAGCTGTGGTGTCCATCTTGAATTTATGGTCGACCTGATTTTTACTTCTAAGGAGCAACTAGACTCAAAGATCAACATTCCTTTAAAGTTTCACGAAAATCCTTTACGTAGTTCCAGAGGAGTAGTCACCACAAGTTTTTCCTATATAACTCTATGTAAACAAAGATGTCCGCTGGGGATCCATGTTTGATATCGAATCAAATGAATTTGTTTAGGACCAACTGTATGTCATGCCAGTTAATTTGGTAAAGTTTCCAAATCAATACCTCTTATGGTTTTTGAGAAGTAGTAGAAACAAAATTATATGTTTAAAATCCTTTTTAGCTGTGGTGGCCAAATTGAAATTATAGCCGAATTGATATTTACTTAGGATCAACTAGACATCAAGAGGAACATTCCGATAAAGCTTCCTAAAAATCTATCAAGCAGTTTCTGAGGGGTAGTTGCCACAAGATGTTCCTATATAATTCTATGTAAACAAAGATGTCCGCTGGTGGCCAAAACAAAGATGTCCGCTGTAGGCCATGCTTGACGTCGAATGGAAGCGATTATTTTTTCGTCAAGGACCAAAATTACGTCATGCTGATCATCTTAGTAAATGTCCCATATCAGTATCACTTACAGTTTTGGAGGAATAGTCGCTATAAATTTCTTCTTTTTAACCTGATTTTAACTTTGGTGTCCATCTTTGATTTCTAATCAACCTGAATATGTGCTAGGATCAACCTGACCTTAAGGACAGCATTCCTGTTAAGTTTCATGAAAATCCATGTAATAATTTTAGATGAGTAATCATAACAAAAAATGTTTATGGATGGACGGACAGATAGACACGGTAGAAGCTCTACTAATCTGTAATCTGTGATTAGTAGAGCTAACAATTGACAAACATGGATTGATCTTCTCTGAAGTAAGAGTGTCCTGTTGATCAAGATTGAAGAATAAGGTGCTACAATCCTAAAAGGTAATACTGAAACCCGTCCAAAGTAGTCAGCAGTAAGCAGCAGTCCAAATGTCATGTTTTAAAAGTACATTATAGCAAGTATTCGTAAAAAATAGGTATTTTTCCCTTTTTATTTCAGGACACTGTTCTCTAGATCCCTAAAAGTAAGCCATTGATCCCTGGATCCCTTAAAATAAATACCACTGTTCCCCAGATCCCTAAAAATAATTGGGCATGTTTTCCAGATCACTAAACCCCCTGGGAGGCCCTCACTGTAATACGAATAACATTGCAAACCTTATTATTTTGGTCGAAATGGTTGCACATTTATATTGTTACTTGTTCTATTTTTTGTCTGAAGTATTATACAGCTTAAAATGTTATAACTGTAGTTGTTGGGAACTTAATTACTTTTCAAGACTGGAGTTACATTTATAATTAAACATCCATAGGGCTTTACTTTTGTCTAATCCAGATCGAGTTGTAAAAGCACACGTCGACGTGGTTTTCCACGAAAGTCTGAAAAAGACTTGAACAGATATAGCTAACGGTACCTGCATGCAATAAAACCATTG
Organism: Cyrtodaria siliqua; assembly: GCA_037043455.1. Classification (NCBI taxonomy): domain Eukaryota; kingdom Metazoa; phylum Mollusca; class Bivalvia; order Adapedonta; family Hiatellidae; genus Cyrtodaria; species Cyrtodaria siliqua. The sequence goes on along the minus strand of JAWPHD010002771.1, from coordinate 125,191 downwards.
TACGACGTTGCTATTCGCAAACACGATTGCTCTTATATTTACTAATTAGAATGTAGGCTTGCTTTCTTTCACATACAACGGTACCTTGACTATCCGTACACGGCCAATGAAACCGCACCACGAAACAGATTATTTTAAAAGTTGAAATTTCAGTCGACATTTAACTTTTTTTTTTCTTACGTGCATTATCTGGATTTAGTGCATTCCACATTTTCTCGGAAACAGTCATTGCACAATTCTGCCAGAAGTCAAACAATAACAAGGCCAATGAAACAATTGAAATTTATTCAGAGACAAATTAATGTAGCTTGAAAATTAGTGGATCAGTTTTCTTTTGATGATTATCCATAGTAAACATGCTACATGACAAGGCAAATAACGGCGTAACTGCTTATCATAAAAGCCTTCCAATAAATGTGTGAGACAAGTTAGGTATCAAGATTCCATATAACAAATTCTGGTGCAGCAGTTGCATTCCAAATGGTTTGCGAATAATCCAATAGCATAAACATATGGAGTTAATGGTGCGTTTTCATAGGCCGTCAGTGTAGTACACACTTAGAACTGCCCGCACTATGATATTTTTTGACACAACTTTAGTTATGTTATAGCATAGCATGTGCCATGTTTTTGTCTTAGAAGTATACGATTGTTACTTTATTGCGCGATTCCTTTCAGTGGGACCTTGTCTGTAACAATGCATGAGTACCGTCGACCATTACATCCATCCAGATGGTCGGAGTTCTGGTCGGCAATGTGATATGTGGACAAGTGGCCGATCTCGTCGGTAGGAAGCTACCATTGTTTGTGTCACTTTTCACCCTAGTTGTACTAAACGTAGTGGCGGCATTTTCCGTATCGTGGGTAATGTTTGCCGCTATCCGTTTCTTTATCGGAATGGCAATGGGGTTCGAGCTGACAGTGCAATACAACATAGTATCCGAGTTTACCCTGGCTAGATGGCGTACGTGGCTGGTGTCGGTACCTTCGTATGCGATAGAGTGTGCACTCTTTGCCGCCACTGCATGGCTAATACATGATTGGCAATACCTACACGTGGCAACGGCAATTGTTGGAGCGCCCCTGTTGGCGACATTTTGGTATGTCATCAAACTACTGGCTTGTTTCATTTACCTCATTGCTATATAACATTCCATTGTGACATTGTATTGCCATTTAGTTTACCCTATGAATACTCCATCTATTTAAAAGTGACAAATAATTTTTGAAAAATTGAGTATATTTAACGATCGTATTATATACACATTTATATACTCGGTAAAAAAAGTTTTGGACCAGGGTATATAAAGTCAAATAAAAATAAAACTAGTTAACAAAATTTAAGTGTCTATTTTTAGTAACCAAGGTCTACCCTACCCGGTTAATTTGGTACCAGAAACATTACATTCCAAACAAGATTTGATTTTTAAAAAGTATCGCGAACACACAAAGGGTCTGTAAAAAATGTTGCAAAGTCCTTACAAAGTAACAGTTACGGACACATTCGAGTAACCAATAAAAAGATTATTATTTTTTCGCAAACTCTCATTGTAAACGATAATTATTGTTGATTGTTGATCTATTGTGAATTATCAACTGAGATAATAAGGGTTCTGGTCGAATGTCATGGTTCAGCGATCATTGTACGGGTTCGAACACTGCCATGGTTCGAAACTTATTTTACAGAGTATATATTCTTACGAGCATAATGTTGGTTTCTGGTTCCCTGTTCGCTATTCCGGGAATCAGGAACCAACCTTACGTTCATTATATTCGTTTAAGATTCATCATGTATGCCAAGTTGCTTCGACAATTTAAGTCAGTTTTTGCCGATTACGGCAATCAACGAAGCAACTCCGAATGCAGACGGAATTATTTCTCACGGAAAGTAATTTTTAAGTGAAGGTCACAGAAAACTGTCAACAAATTGCAAAATTGAAAAAAAACACTAAATGCACCCACGCACCACGAACCTATTTTCGATGCAGATCGTCTTCCTATAGTTATACAGCTGGCTTTCACAACGTCTGTGGTTCTACCCAGGTATCCGCCCGGGCACGAAAATTGCCCGGAGGGGCATCTGGGTTCTTCCTCCACCAGTGGAAGGTGGAAAGCTGCCACATGATCTTAGCTGTTTGTGCGACTGTAAAATCCAATTAAATTCAAAAGTTCCTATAGTTATACTTTCGATATACACAATAATGCATTGACTATTCGTTCCGATGTGTGATGGGAATTGTTATCCTTTTATCTCATCTCCCTCTGTGAAGGCTGTTAAAATATGACCTTAAAACCAATTCTAATTTATTTCCCTATTGTATATAACTTTTAGGTTTGTTCCGGAGAGTTTCCGTTGGTATGTTGCCCACGATCGTATTCATGATGCACATATGGTTATCGAGCGGGTAGCGAAGTTCAATCGTCGACCTGTACCGGATTCAGGGACAATGCAGAAGCTTACAGAAACGGAAAAGTGCGAGGCGACTTTGCCAGTTAAAGACAGAAAATATACGGTTGTAGATTTGTTTAGAAGCTGGGAGCTAATAAAGACAACTCTGTTGTTGCTTTTCATATGGTAAGCATTTTAGATTTACCTATCAAAGTTGTTAGCAATTCGTTTTCGGAAATGGATTTACATGATTCAAATGTTTTAAGAGTTACATGTATTAATTGTTTCTTTATATGTGGGGTTCTTAATCCATTTTCTTTCCACTTATCTAGAATATTAAGGAGTAAAATTTATACATGAGATACGGAACGCGAAAACCCGATCAAAGGTCATGGTAGCAAAATCGATGTGAGTTATTGCCCTTGATTATGTTTCAGATTGTTTACGTAATTATAATTCAAAACCAAACTTGATTTAGAGGGTTGAAGGATTAGTTCGGTAAACCTCTCTAAATAACGAGAACGTAATGCGTTTATTTATTTCACAAAACCTGGGGTTAGCGTCAACTATATTTGGTGTATAGAACTAAACGTGCATTACATGTCGCCAAAAGATGGTCATGTCGTTTCTAATAAACGTCTACACTATTTAAGATAATGGGATGAAATGTGAATCATTAATAGACGTTGTGCCACGCACCAAATGGGCAATCTTATGTTTCAAGTCAAGGTCATGCAGTTTTTGTAGCTGGCCCTTATTATTATTATTAATATTGTTGTTGTTGTTGTTATTTTTATTATGTTATTTTGTTTACTTAATTATTATTACCTCTGTTCTTTTGAAATATTTTGTATACGTAATGTTTTTGAAACAACGTAATTTGTACAATTTTTTGTGTTTTAAACATTTTAAATGATTCACTTTTGAAGACCTCAATAACAATATAAAGTTTTCTGTTCATTTAAGGATTACTCTTGGTCTTGGTGGTTATGGTATACAATTTGGTGTGTCTGCTCTGTCTGGCAATCTGTTCATCAACATGTTTATATTGGCAGTACTTGGTAGCCCCCTACAGTTTCCGAACATATATCTACAAAACAGGTGAGTCCGGTACCGTCCCACACAGTCACGTAGTAAAGCGTCATAAGTATATTTCTAGACATCAAACATCTACTAAATGGCCCTTACTGTTTATCCGGATCTTCAAGGGAACACGTCCCTGATTGTACATCACATTTACCAACATGAGAGTCCGCAATGTTCATATAGCTAGGGACCAAAACCCAGGTCCAGACACGCCGTACCAAAGAACCAACATTTCCTCAAATGTATGTTATATATTTCTCCATATTTTTAAAAGGGTCCCTATATGTTCTGAAATAGCTAAATGTATTTTTTTGGGTCAAACATTTGGAAAAATAACTAAAACAGTTGATTTCTGTAATAATATATATTTTAAATGCTTATTCATTATTTTATTTATTTCTACGAAATGTTAGAATATCCCTTATTTCCTATACCACTCTCGATGTAATAATAAATAAATAAATAAATAAATAAATAAATAAACAAACAAACAAACAAACAAACAAACAAACAAACAAACAAACAAACAAACAAACAAATAAATAAAATAAATAAATAAATAAATAAATAAATAAATAAATATAAATAAATAAATAAATAAATAAATAAATAAATGAATTAAAGGATGCATTTGGGTCTTTTGGCAAAATAAATAATAATAATAATAATAATAATAATGATTATAATAATAAGAGCTAAAGCTGCTGATTTATGCAATAATTCAATAAAAACATATATTTATTAGTTTCCATTATTTAATGTGTTTTTATTTAAATCTTTTTATAAGAGGCGAACATGATATAAGCCATCTTGGGTGCGGTCTTGCGAGTAACATGACATGTGTGGCCTGTACATGTATGGTGGTGCATATTAAAACCTGCCGTGTCTATTTTCTGTACAAATGTGTAGGTATGAATTGTATCTTTATAAGTGTTGGAAGCTTTTGATCTCACTGAATCGATGTTCTGTTCAATATGTGGTGTAGCAAGGTAGGTATTGCCTAAATCTGATGAGTATGGGCTACTTGAAGACTTCTGAAGCTATGTTCTGTACAATACATGAGTGTATACCTACATGTAAATTGGCATGTATGACCTATACTTGTACGAGTATGGGATACTTGAAGCATTCTGACTATACAATGCATGGATGTGGGCTTACATGTAATCTAACAGGACTGGCAGGTATGATCTGTATATATGTAAAAACTGTTATGTCTAATATGGGGTTGTGATCTTACATGTAACATGACAGGCGTGGGCAAGTTGAAGTCTTTTGTATCTACACGTATGTTCTTTACAATACGTGGATATATACTTAAGTGTAGCACGACTAGAATGTCATGTAACTGTATTAGTGTAGGTAGCAGCCCGCTTCCTCTTAGTTCTGTACAATATGTGCGTGTATAATTAAGTGTTACATGACAGATATGATCTGTATCTGAATGAGTGTGGCTAGCTTGAAGCCCGTTGCCCCTACGTTCTGTATAATACATGTGTGTGCGCAACCTGAAACCTTAGACCTGCATCTATGTTCCGTACAATTCCTGGACATTCTTAATATTTAACATGACACGTATTGCCTTTATCATCTTGAGTGTGAGCAACTTGAAGACCAATACCTCTATGGTCATCTCATTCTGTATAATACACAGTTATATACTTTCGTGTAAAATGACAGGTATGGCCAGTATTGGTACGAATGTCGGTAGTTTGAAGCCCCCGCTGACTCTAGTTCTGTTCAATATATGGGCGTGTGCAATTTGAAGCCTTCGGCAACTTGAAGCCCATTGTCACTATGTTCTTTTGAACAAGCATGGTGTAATTTCTTGCAAAAAAGACAGGTATGGCCAGTATTTGAAGGAGTGTGGGTAACACTACGTTCCGTACAATACATAGATGTGAGCAACTTGAAGCTTCTTTCGTCTATGTTCCGAACAATACGTAGGCATTCTTACACTGCTTCATTGTTCCATACATTACATGGGGTATATACATACATGTAACATGAAAGGTAATGACTTGTGTCTGTATGGGAGACCCCTTCCTCTATGTTCTGAACACTCTTACGTGTTACATAGGTATGGCCTTTTATGAGACTGTATGGATGGGGTCAACTTGAAGCTCTGTCCATATGTGTAAATATGTGGGTGGATACTTACGTCACAGGTGTATCATAATGCAATCTGGAAGCATGACTTATTCGGCATTTGTTTTCGAAAGGTCCTAAAAATAGATTACCTTCAACTATTGATTTTGATGCATGTCGTGCCAGATCGCCCACTCCATTGAAGATTTTAGTATAAAATGGTGTCGTAGAGAACCTGCGGACCCAAACTCGCTTTTTACTTGGAAAAAGTCAATTCTTAAAATTAAAGATACACGTATTAACTTTTATAATGCTAACCCCTCTTTACTTCCTCCGAGACCTAGGTTTTCCTTTCGTAATTTAAAATCGGGAATTCAGGAATTTCATAATGAATTTGTTTTAGTTCCTGCAGATAAAGCAGCTAATAATGTAATTATTTTTTGACGCCTACATTACGTCAATGTTTTATCTCTGGAACTCGGAAGCAACAATTCGTATACTCCAGTTAATTCTACTGAGGATGATGTTGTTTCCGCACATATCACTCGGTGCACTACTTTCAAGGCTGGTGTAAACGATCAGCAAAATAAACTGCCTACCATGTACTGGATTCCTAAATTACATAACAATCCGTATAAGGCTCGCTTTATTTCTAATTCTAGTGCCTGCACCTCAACAAACATCTCCAAACTTTTAACATCTTGTATTACTGCCGTTAAAGATCACGTTAAACTATATTGTGATAAAACTCATGAAAACTCTGGGATTAATTTATTTTGGTCTATAAAAAATTCAGGAGACGTTCTGGATAAAATTTTCAATAAAGGTCAAGTTTCATCAATAAGCACTTATGACTTCTCTACACTATACACAACCTTAACTCATCACCTTATTATAGACAAGCTAATTTCTCTTATTCAAAAAACATTCGCTAGAGAAAATACTACATTTTTGGCATGTAATAATATTAAAGCGTTTTTTACTAACGGCAGTTTAGACAATTATACTATGTGGACTTGCTATGAAGTTTGTGAAGCACTCATCTTCCTTTTAGATAATATTTTCGTCAGGTATGGTACCACCGTTTATAGACAAATTGTTGGTATCCTTATGGGTACGAACTGTTCACCACTTGTCGCAGATTTGTTTTTATTTTGCTATGAAATGGATTTCATGTTGAGTCTTTCACCAGATACCCAGGCAGATGTTATTGAAGCTTTTAATGACACCTCTCGGTATCTGGATGACATACTGAACACTGACAACCCTTTCTTTCCAACTATGGTTGATAATATTTATCCTAAAGAACTTCAGCTTAATAAAGCTAATATATCTGATAATTACGTTTCTTTTCTTGATTTAGATCTCTCGAGTGAAAATGGTGAAATAATTAGCAGAATGTATGACAAGAGAGATGATTTTAATTTTGACATTGTTAATTACCCCCACTTGGATGAGGATGTTCCCCGAGCAACTTCTTATGGGGTGTTTGTGTCTCAATATATTCGTTTTTCAAGAGCTTGTACTCGAGTTGAGGACTTTAATATTCGTAATCTTTGTATAACTAAAAAGCTACTCAATCAGGGTTACCGTTACCATAAACTTCGTAAAACCTTTGCAAAATTTTGTTATCGTAACCCCGATCTTCTTTCCAATTATAAAGTAATTTAAGGACTCTTCTGCGACAAGGACTATCACAACCTGGGTTCTATGGTGATGTGATTTATAAACTTCGTAAGATTCTTGGTCATGATCACTTTCATACTATCTTTGTTAAAGTTGTTAAAAAGTTGATCAAAAGAGATTATGACACTATCATTTTGCAACGTACTGCATGCTTGGTGGTGGACCCTTTTATAGTTCGCCACTATGCTTTCCTCTTTAATTGTACGATGACCGGACAGGCTGTGGACCCTATGATGACGCCTACCTAAAGCGCATTGGGACGGTGGCGTTTGATGTTTGTCTATGATCTTTCTTGTCGTGCCCTTAATGGTTTATTCTCTTATTGCTCTGGCGTCTGCCAAGCATTGAGAACCTTCATTGTGGCTTTCTAGGCTATTGTTTTTTTTTTGTATTCTATTTACACGAGCATATTTGTGTTTGACCTATATTGCCTATTGATGCTGCCTTGTTGGTTAGAGATAAGATCATGGCGGGGATTTCTTTATTTACACTGTCCTGTTTAATGGGATGACAGTAGGGTAAGTGTGAGGTTTGGTGCACCCTAGAACCGGTTTAAACCCTCAGTGGCCTACTTTGCCACTGACCGTTCCAAGTCCCTATTGTCAACCATTTTGTGTTTGTGATGTCGTTTACTTGTATTAATACTTTTTCCTTCTTGTTTGTCTGTTTGCTTGTTTGTTTCTGTGTTTTGTTGTTGACTGCCCTTATTGAATGCTACTTTCCCTGTCCGATCTTGTTATATTTCTTTTTAATATGCTGGATCTTAAATTAAAAGCATTTCTGTGTAATTGTTTTTTGGGTTAATAAAAACTGAAAGGGAGATCCCTTGAAAGCAGCAAACACAAACAAAAGAGAATCAAGTCTGTTCATGAGAGGTAAAGTAAAGGGCAACACCTTTCACGCCTCCTAGCACCGGCTTAAGCTATATTTTACTTTAAAGTCACAAAGAATGGGTTTGATGATTCACAAGGGCCAGTAAGTAATAACTCTACTGATTTGTAGTCGGGGCAACTTTTTACGGCCGCCACACAGCACTAAACAGACGCTAGTGTGAATGTCAAAAAATACTGAAAAGGGGATCCTTTGGAAGCAACAAAACAAACGAAAGAATAAAGTAGCAAACTCGGTTTTATTTAACCACCTCTCACGCCTCCTAGCACCGGCTTAAGCGATATTCTATTTAAAGCCACAAAGACTGGGATTTATGATCTCAAAGGACAGCAAGTATTTAAGAATATATTGCCATATTCAAGCATTTAGGTGGTGGCCGTTTTGCAATGTGTTAAACATAGTTAACAAGGGGGAGGGGGACATTTAATATATTACAGATGAGTTTACATCTAAGCCAAAAACAAAATAAAACATTTCTGTGTAAATCTTCTTTGGGTTAACAATAGTAACAGAATGACCAGTGATCTTGGGAACCCTTTACGATTTTCAAGTTAGACTATCAACTACTATCACAGAAAGTTTGGTGCTTTTGTCCATTCTGTCTACATCCGACCATTTTGGTCCCTAGCTAATAAGCATTTACCAATATATCAATCTATGCCAAGCGTTGTCGTTTCGTGCGACCATGTACAACCTCTCTCAATGTCTTGTAAAACGACGAAAATGAAAAAATACTAGGTAACACTCAGAATTTTTGGACTGAACTTAATATGAAACGTTTAACTCTGTACTGCGATGAATTAGTGAACAAACAGTACATTTTGCTCAAATTTATACTGAAATAGAATAAGGTTTATACTTTGGCATATCACTACGCCGTCAAAATGTTCAAAATGGACATATCATTGCTTTTCCCATATGGTTACAGCATAATGTCTGTGCTTACCAACACTTTTCAAAATATCACAGCTCTAATTTGAATTACTGCAAACAAATAAATGTCACAATTACTACAAACAACCCGTTTTTCTAGAGCTTGGAATCGAGTTGAATACTTTAATATTCGTAACCTTTGTATAACTAAACATCTACTCCTACATTACCATAAACTTAGAAAAACTTTTGCAACATTTTATTATTGTAACCCTGATCTGTTTTAAAATATAAAATTAATTTGAGAACTATTCTGCGAGAAGGAATATCACAACCTGACTTGTAAGGTGACATGATTTACAAACTTCGTAAGCTTCTTGGTCACGAACACTATAAATACACTTGTTAAAAAAGGTGTATCAAAATATATTCTGACCTTATCAATTTGTAACGCACTGCATGCTTAGTACTTGACCCATTTACAGTTTGCCACTATGCTTTCCTCTTTGATAGTGCGATTACGGGACAGTCTGTGAACACTGTGATGACGTCTACCTAAATCCCGAGAGGACGGAAACGTTTGATCTTTGTCTCTAATCCGGTCTTTTCGTGTGCTTAATAGTCTGTTCTCATGGTGTTACGGCTTCTGCCAAGTCAATGAGTACTTGCTAAGTGGCTTTCTAGGCTTTTGTTTTTAACATAACTCATATATGGATGATCATCTTTGTGTTATACATATATTGCCTATTAAGTATGTCTAGTATGTTAACATTAGCATGGCGGTGGTGTCTTTATTTACATTGTATCGTTTTATTGGGATGACTATAGGGTAAGAGTGTTTACCCCAGAACCTGAGTAATTCCCAGGGGTCTTTTCCGCCGTAGCCCTATTGTCAACATGTTTCATTTGGGATGTCATATACCTCGTTTTTTATTTATCTTTGTAATTGTTGTTTGTTTCCATGCGTGTTGACTGTGGTCCTTGAATGCTACATTTCCTCGACTTTTATATCTACTTTTTATGTATCCATGACATGACACCAGTTCACAAACTTACTTCAAATTACTGTATACATGACATGATACCAGTTCACAAACTTACTACAAACTACTGTATACATGATATGACACCAGTTGACAAACTTACTACAAACTACTGTATACATGACATTATACCAGTTCACAAACTTACTACAAACTACTGTATACATGATATGACACCAGTTCACAAACTTACTACAAACTACTGTATACATGACATGACACCAGTTCACAATCTTACTACAAAACTACTGTATACATGATATAACACCAGTTCACAAACTTACTACAAACTACTGTATACATGATATGACACCAGTTCACAAACTTACTACAAATTACTGTATACATGACATGATACCAGTTCACAACCTTACTACAAAACTACTGTATACATGATATAACACCAGTTCACAAACTTAGTACAAACTACTGTATACATGATATGACAGAATTTCGTTGAATTACGGTTTACAAATACATGAACAAATTACTATAAACTACTACATACAAATATATGACAAAGTTACTACAAACGACAGTATTATACATGACATCATACAAGTTTGCGACTACTGTATTATACATGACATCATACAAGTATTGCGACTATTGTATTATAAATGACATCTCACAAGTATTTTGACTACTGTATTATACATGACATCATACAAGTATTGCAAACACCTGACTGTATACAAACCGTGCACATCATTTCATATTACAGAATTGGTCGGAAGAAAACGGCTATTATATTTTTCGTGGTCTTTTGTGTCACAGCTTTTATGGTTGGAATTGCTCAGCGGTTTGAAGGTAAGTAAATAACATCTGAAACAATGCATCATGGAACATTCATTGCATCAATGGTGATATTCGGAATAACCAAGCAAAAATAACGGTACGTTTATCGTAACTGACAAACCTTCCTATAATACTAAAATACCTCTTGTCTGATGAAGAAATTTTAACAATTGCTTAGGAGCGTACAGATAATTAAACGTTCAGGTTCCTAATTAATATTACTTAAACATACAAATGTTCTTAACAATCCGTGTTAGCTCTCTAGAAAATGGATTGCACTGGAACCTGTTACTAACTGCCGAGGCAAGTGGACTCATTTTTTAATTATTACGTTTCCGTCCTCACAAATTTGTTAACTTTTAAAACACTTTTTTTCAGCGTCGCCAGTACGAGATAAAATGTCAAACGTGGCGGCCATTATATCACTGACGGCCATTAATGCCGCGTGGTCGCCCATACAGACGATCACTATTGAGCTATACCCAACCGTCGTCAGGTATTACTATCAAAATATAGCAAACATATTGATCAATCATCCACCTGCACTGTATTGCTATAATTCCATTTATGCCCATACGACGATAGTGACTGGAGCATATCGTTTACCCAAGTCCGGTAGTGCGTCCAAAAGAAATAATAACCTAAAATTGAGAGAGTTTTACCTAAAATGTAGCAGCATGCAAAGCTATTTCTTTTCAAAAATAATTTGAGTAAACTAGTAAACTATCGCCACTTCAAAATAATGATTATGTAGTGTAAACAAGTTTAATCAGGAAGTTCGTCAGAAAAGGATATAACCCTTTGGTTTTACAGCGCACTGCATGTTTAGTGATTGACCCCTCTACAGTCAGTCATTACGCTTCACTTTTCACTTGTGCGATGACTGGACTACCTCTTGGGACTCTATGATTGTACCTACAGAAACCCCAACTAAGGGAGTGCATGAGCTTTCGTCCCATGGGGTTTTCTGGTCGTACCCTAGATTGGTTTTCTCTTCAGCTGCAACTACTATGGTTGTTCAGTACGATTCTGGATACATCCTGAGATGTTTATTATTTTGTATGTGTTTCTTAAGTTAGTTTCTCAGGATGTGGACTTTATTGTTAGAGAATGCCTTTTGATGGTATGTAGTTCAGTTTACACTGTCTTGTCTATTTGGGCGTTGAAGACAGGATAATAACGAGGATTGTGCGCATATAAAATCGATTCAAGCTAACCAGAAGGCATTATTGCCTACTGACCGTTCCAAGACGGTAACCCTGTCTTCACCACCCCTTCCGTTGTTTTTTGTCTCTTTCATTGTATTTTCAAGTCCTTGTTTGCAGTACAGTGTGGACCTGTGGTTTCTATAGGACCCTATATCTCATTTTTGCTGCGTGGATCTTTTATACTTTTCAAACACCGACCCTTACTTACAATTTTAATACTGGCAAACTATTAATTTTCAGACTTGTTCCATTGTTACGACTGTATTTTACAAGAATCGTCATAAATCAGAGATATGCAACGTATACTTTCAGATAGAAAACACTCGAAATTTCACGTATGCATTTTTATTTGTAACTGTATAGAAATTGTCATTTGTTAAAGCAACAGTCTGCAAAAAGATCTCAAATTAAGTTTGAATACAATGGTGTATTTCTTATGTTTACCGAAAATGTCATCAACTGTTATTTAAAAGGTCTGACTATGGCCTATTTAATACTACCTCCTGTTACTGTTGTAGTTTTGCTGAAATGTGGAACATAATAGAATTCATCAGTTTTCACAAAACAGAATTCTGCAACTAGTCTCAAAATAAAGAAATAAATACCCTGTGTATAGTGATATTAAAACAAAAGAAGAGAAAATAAAGATCGAGATTTTGCAGGTTTACTTTGTGTCATACGAGATTATGCGAGATTTGAGTAAATGCCCAATCTCTACTTCTTAAATCTCTGATTTCTGATTAGCATTAATGCATGACACTAACACAGCGATTTGTATTTGTATAGAAACATTGGGTACGGGTTGCAGAATACAATGGCAAGAGTAGGAGCAATCATCGGACCACAACTTGTCTTTCTGGTGAGTCGCTATTAACATCTCAAAAGTAAATCGAGGGGCGCACACGAACATTTTTAACTTGATATAAATGAATGAGAGCCGTTGAACAAGGCTACTTGGCCACGTCCTCAGCAATCCTAATTACGCTTTGATACTCTCCGCTATTGGACCCTTTATCACGCTACGATACTCTTCGCTAATAGCGGAGAGTATCAAAGCGTAGTTAGGATATGATTTTAATGAGATTGTATGAGTTACAAAATCTAGTCTTTTTTACTGTTTGAGAGTTCGTAATGAAAAAATAATAGATTTGTTAATTATAAGTGTTTAGTATTTTCGTCAAATAATAGGTTCTTTGGTGAATACTTTAAATTTGATGCGATTCGATTTAAATTTACGTCAGTAGTAGCCGTTCAAATTAAAGTCCGTGATGTGTTAGTGGTTTTATGCTGTTTTGAAGCCAAACTTGTCCAATTTGTGTAATGCCCTAACCATATGTATCCCGATCATGCCAGTCTTTTACGCCGAAACTTGATCCCACAGATGATCACTTGAAAGGAAACAGTCAAAGGTTGTTAGCACAATCACCGACCCTTTTTTGTGTATTGAGGTATGTGGTACACAATAGGAAATATATTTTTTTAATCGGCATGTGCGTCCGTATGTAATTATATCTCTTAAAACCGTGTTCCCAGTTATGCAATGTTATTTTTCAGAAATATTCCAAGTATTCATAGATGATTGTTCCGCTCCAATTACCAAAAACGAACAAGTTGAATAAGAACATGTCAATTCAAATAAACTACTACACAAATGCAAGCTAGTCAATTCCAGTAAACTACTACACAAATGCAAGCTAGTCAGTTCAAGTGTTTGTGACTTCTGCAACATGTATGTGGAAACGCTTACACATCTTTGTTTGGGAATGTCATATATACCAGAGATTGTGGTCATAATTACAACAAATTCTACAAAGCAAAGGGGTTCAAATTACTTTTGATTTAAAGACTGTATCATTTGGCTTAATATTTAAAAACAACAGAAACGCTTGTATGTTGAACTTTATTATTATTATTATTTCAAAATACTTCCTATACAGAAACAAGTAGTATAAAACCATCCCTGATATTAAATGCTTTATGAATATTTGCATTATAGGACATATATTGAGCAACTTATTGCATTCTCTAAGACCAAACTTGAACAACACAATGCCAAATGGATGTTTGTTGACATTTGAGAAATGGAGTAGAGATAGAAGGTTAATTAGTAACGATCACTTTCCATAGATATACCTCTTACTATACTCATACTATATTCTTATTTTTTCTATCTTCTTATTTTTTCTATCTTTCTATCACTTTCTATCATCTACCTTTTCTCTCTATATATTTCGATTAACTAAACGTTTACTTTTCAGTACGTTATATTGTAATTATTGTTGAATATATTTCATAATTTTTTCTTTTGTACATTATTGTATTGAAAAGAAATAAAATGTTATGCAAGTATTCTTCCGAACGCCATTTTTATGTTTTAAAATGTTGTTTAAGTGACGGTAGTCATATACACAGTAGGGATGCATTTTCTTATTTTTCTTTTCTATTTTCAGGACACTAAAGTTTCCGGGATGATGTATATTGTGTGTGGTGTTGCGGCAGTTATCTCTATCGCCACGATAGTGCCACTACGGGAGACTAAGGGAGCATGTTTGAACGACAACATATCTGACGAAAAGACTACTCCAGCGTTGGATGAGGAATCGAGCTGAACAAACGTGTTCGTTTGGTGGCATTCGCAACATCTTGATCACTTTTTTGAAACATACCTGGATCTATCTAGAAGGTTTCCATATTGGTTACGTCATACTAGCATGGCACGCTTTAGATTCCCGCCAAAAGGAAGTTGCATTCAAATTCAAAGTTATAATTAACTTTTTGCAATGTCATTTAGCCGATTGCTCAATCTATATTTTATTTACATGAAAGCAGTGATACAATCTTCATCTGTATTTTAAATAACAAACATGCTATGTAAACCATACATCTACACATGTGGCTTGTTTATATAGAAACAGTGTTCTATTGCCTGTCTCGTTGCCTTCTAGATAACACAATATCGAGATTGTGAACATACTGATCCGTCAATGTAAACACTAGACACGATCCCGAAGAATGACGGTATTGGCAAAGTGTTCACGAATGGTGGTAGTGTTTCTGAATTGAGGTTTTTACTCACGAGTATCATTCAGAAACCCTACCATTTACAAAAAGAAGTTCAGACACAAGTATCTTCAAGCATTAATCTACATATTTTACAGAGCCATAACTATGAGAAGATATTTTCCCCTTGCAGATACACATGCATAATCACGATGCCTGTACTATACTGAAGTAAAAAAGAAACGAAACTCGGGAATTTCTGCTGTATATATTGTATATACTGCACACTTAATTCCACATAATGTTCCAAAGAAATCCCAAGATGTTTTGGAAAACAAAGTTGCAGCTACTTAAAGAAAGGACATAACTGCCCAGATAGCAAGCATACGTTAACCAACGTTGGCCCGATGTTGGCCCGATGTGTACACACTGCTGGCCCAACGTAAGTACGCAGTGTTGGCCCAACGTCATTTTGCTCACGAACATTTATGTTTTAGACCAACACGTTGGCTAAATGTTATTGTTACAACAATGGGCCAACATTAGGCCAACATTGGCCAGACATTGCCTTACATGCTGGTTACCTGTTATTGCTACAACAATGGACCAATATTAGGCCAACATTGGCCGGACATTGGCCTAACATATTGGTTAACTGTTATTGTTACAACAATAGGCCAACATTGGTCTAACGTTGATCCACTGTTGGTCCAACACGGTGTTACAGAATTAGGGATGTTCTAATTGCAATATGTCGCGGCAAAAAGTGCTTACTCGTAAGGTAGCAAAAAATACACGATAATATGACCTGCAAAATAAACAAACGCAAATCATAAATGCAATACTAATTGTATTATTTCAGTTGATTAAAACCATAGATTTGTTCACATATCAAAATTTATGATTATATTTCTTCAAGTATGAACATTACAAAAGAGTATGATAATCGACCTTTGGAAATGGCCAAGCACGACACATACGAAATATTGCAGTCTCGGTTTGATTGAGACTGTTCATGAGCGGTAGTGAAATATGCTAGCTACCGCTTACGCCCTCTAGCCCCGGGTTGAGCAGAACTCAATATTCATAAAATCA
This sequence comes from Cyrtodaria siliqua, assembly GCA_037043455.1. NCBI lineage: Eukaryota > Metazoa > Mollusca > Bivalvia > Adapedonta > Hiatellidae > Cyrtodaria > Cyrtodaria siliqua. Next base: position 109,034 of record JAWPHD010002771.1, on the reverse strand, counting down.
ATAGTACACAATTTTAAACATCCCGAAGATGGCATGCATACGGCGGTGGACATGGAGTTATCCTTCTTTAATGTATTCCCCATGTCGTACGGCGTATGGTCCCAGTATCTAATAAATTTAAATGCCCCTAAGAGCGAAATAAACAAAATGGAATTTAGTTGGGAGCAGCGGTTATGAAGCCTGCGTATCACAAGTACCAGCCAAAAGACTAAATTAAAAAGCAGACAACATATCCTATAAGTGGTTAAACAATACCCAGAGCCATTTATCGGTCGGAGTAGTGGAACCACCGAATCAAAAATTAAGTAAGAAAACAAATGAAATTGAAAATGTACCATCGATCACTAAATATAAGAATCGGGCTCAGCGATCTCCAAAGATTGAATGAATAACAGTACTGATTGCAAGCGCGGGGAGACGTTGTACTGCCGCCACACTGCACAAGCAACGCCACTGTGCTATAAAAAAGAGTATGATAATGGACCTTTGGAAACGGCCGAGCACGACACATACGAAATATTGCAGTCTCGGTTTGATTGAGACTGTTCATGAGCGGTAGTGAAATATGCTAGCTACCGCTCACGCCCTCTAGCCCCGGGTTGAGCAGAACTCAAGTCCAAGAATCAACAGGTATATTGTTACAAAGTCCCAAACTTGTAAATAATTTAAAAAGTTACAGATCCTAAACGCGTTGAATTCATTTAATATCGAATATTAATCCAGAATTCACTATTCTTTTCCCAAACTGCACTGACCAAATGAACATGCGCGTAGTGAGGTGGTCAAAGCACTGACCTAGAGTATTATATATCAAAACAAGAGGCCCAATAGGGCCTGTATCTATTGGCCTGTATATTTCTACTGGCTATATGGTGCCAATAGTTAGGTGGGGGTGTTGAGTGGGTGTTGGGGATAGAAGGAATTTGTGTCAGATATGGCAGTATCAAACCCGTTTTTTATAAAGTGTCTTCATTTTTCACTTTTCACTTGTGCGATGACTGGACTACCTCTTGGGACTCTATGATTGTACCTACTGAAACCCCAACTAAAAGAGGTGGGTGCATGAGCTTTCGTCCCTCGGGTTTTTTGGTCGTACCCTAGATTGGTCTTCTTTTTAGCTGCAACTACTATGGTTGTTCAGTACGATTCTGGATACATCCTGAGATGTTTATTTTTTTGTATGTATATCTTTAGTTGGTTTCTCTGGATGTGGACTTTATTGTTAGAGATTTCCTTTTGATGGGATTTAGTTTTGTTTACACTGTCTTGTCTAATTGGGCGATGAAGACAGGATAATAGCGAGGATTGTGCGCATATAAAATCGATTCAAGCTAACCAGTAGGCCTTATTGCCTACTGACCGTTCCAAGTCGGTATCCCTGTCTTCATCGCCCTTTATATTGTTTTGTGTCTCTTTTTGTTTTTGTTTACACTGTCTTGTCTATTTGGGCGCTGAATACAGGATAATAGCGAGGATTGTGCGCATATAACATCGATTCAAGCTAACCAGTAGGTCTAATTGCCTACTGACCGTTCCAAGTCGGTAACCCTGTCTTCACCACCCTTTCTGTTTGGTTTTTTGTCTCTTTCTTTGTAGTTTCAAGTCCTTGTTTGCAGTACAGTGCGGACCTACGATGCCATTGCGTTCGGACGCTGTGGTTTCTATAGGACCCTATATATCATTTTTCAATTACCAAGATGTAGGGGGAGGGATGTATTTGGCTCAAGTTTGGCTAGTTTAAAACAAGCTTTCGTTAATATAAACACTCAAACCAAGTTTGACGTGTGACCCAGGGGCGGAGCTAACTTTTACCCCAGAGTCACCATTTGAACAAACTTGGTAGAGGACTATAAGCTGATTGTAAATACAAAATATTAAACCGCTGGCTCTTGTAATTTCAGAGAAGAAGATTTTATACGTTTTTCCCTATGTAAATCTATGTAAAAGATATGACCCTGGTGTGGGGCAAAATAATGGGGTCACCATTCAAACAAATTTGGTAGAGGACCATAACCTGAGTGTAATAACAAACTAATGACTCTGGTAGAGAAGAAGAATTTTGAAGTTTTCCCCTATATAAACCTGTGACCCCTGGGCGAGACCAAATTAGACCTCAGGGTCGCCATTTGAACAAACTTTGTAGAGAAGCATAAGCTGATAATAAATACAAAATATTAAATCGATAACTCCTATTGTTTCAGAAAAGACGATTTTTTAAGTTTTTCCATATATCAGTCATGTACAACTGTGACCCCTGGGATGGTAAATACACAACATTAAACCTTTGCCTCTTATAGTTTCTTATAAGTCTATGTATAACTTGTGAGCCTGGGGCGGGGCCAAATTTGAACCCCAGGGTCACAATTTGAACAAACTTGGTAGAGGATTCATAAGTTGATGACAAACAAAACATTAAACCTTTAGCTCTTGTTGTTTCTGAGAAGAAGATTTTTGAAGTTCTTCCCTATATGTAAAACTGATCCAACAAGGGCCCCTAAGCTCCCAATTAAAAAAAAATTGAACCCATGAACCAAGGTGTCTTATGAGAAAAAAAATAAAACAAAATATGCCTCCAGTTAGATCTGAACCCAGGACGCCTGAAGTTTCCAGTGTACATTACCAAATATTGAAAAAAAGGCCATAACTCCTGTGTTACTGGTTCGATCTGGCAGGTTTGCAATCTCGTCCGAGCTTTCGTTTATTATGATATTAGCAAAATGAAGGTGTTAGAGTGTTCACAAGGCAGACTATGACATTTTTTTAGCAAAACAAGGGCCATAACTCTGGTGTTACTGGTCTGACGGCTGGTTTTCGACTGACGGCTGGTTTTCGAAACATTCCGAGCTTTCAACAGTCTGGTAAAGTTTGGTAAAGATCGGATGAAAAATGAAGGCCCCATCGTCTTAACGAGGCAAAATACAGCATTATTAACTAAATCAAGGTCCAATACTCCGATGTAACTGGTTCGATCTGGCTGGTCTTCGAATTCCTTACTCCGGAAACACGTCTTAATATTTATTTGTATTGTTTGCTGTAAAATATTTCTACATCCTCTTTTTTAATGTTGGGTTGAACCGTTCAATTCCTACAGCTTTTCCGAAATTAAAAGTGAGATACATTTTAATATTATTATCATCAATACATTGTTTTTACGTGTTATTGTAAAATGCTACATCCTGCTCAACCCACAGAAACGTCTGCCTGTGCTCGTAATCGTTTGAAGCTTTATAATTTCTAAACAAGTTTTATTTGGAACTGGAATAACCCGAGCAAATTTACGAAATACATCAATTACAGTAAGCAAGTATGTAATTATACTTTATTATACCTTGAAAACGATTGCACATCAAATAAATCAGCCGACCATGTTTTATCAATTTCATTAACAATCACACGGCGTTGAGTAAACTTTCTTCGTGTAGGTTTATGAAGTTCAGCGGCTAACTTATCAGTCCATCTCAACGCTTTTACTAGTTTTTTGATGCTCCTAGAACAAGTTTGTATTATTACTAATAACTGGATTAACAATCAAGTTTTTAGTAAAAATGAAATCCAAATGATTTAGATTGACTAGTTTTTAAACAAGTCAGCACGTTTTTAACACACATTGATTTATTACTAGGATTTTCATCATATCAATAATCATGCTCTTTACAAATAGCATCTAATTCATTTGATGGTTTTCTTCTGTCAAGTGGGTTACCCGGACCGCAATATTTATAACCAGGAATTGTTAACCCCTTTTTAGGTAATAAAGGGAGTAAAGCTTTATGGATATCAATGTTTTCACCTTGTGTGCTTTTACAAATTATGTTTTAGTGATACCACAAGATGCACATGTTGCTTTTAACATAGATATACCATTTTTGTTAACATGTACTGAGGATTAACATTTTCAGTAATTATCTGGGCCCGGTTTTATGAAACAATTTACGACAGTTTTGATTGTAAGTTAATTTTTTAATTCTTTTCTTTGATTTACCATTCGCAAATGAACGCGATTTCATTTCATTTTCTAATACATTTGATATTTCTGCACATACTGCACACATAAAGGTCTACATTGACTGCTTAGGTGCAAAAATGTGAACAGTTTTAAAACTGTCACTTATCGTAAGATGTTTAATACAACGTGGCCCTGTTCATTAACGCAGCAACTCATATATGATATAATTAGATACAATAGGATTGTATTATGTTTTCATTTTCTATTGGAATTCGTTTTTAAAGGTTTTAATATTTTATAAAGAATATCATACAAACTATTTCATTTTGGCAACTTTTTAATGAAGAATAGACAGAAATACCCACACAATACACTTATTTTATCTTGATACTGAATAGTGTCACAGTTGTATATTATATCAGGTGTGTAAGTTAAAAAGGAGTATGATAATGGACCTTTGGAAACGGCCGAGCACGACACATACGAAATATTGCTGTCTCGGTTTGATTGAGACTATTCGTGAGCGGTAGTGAAAACTTCTTTTAGTAGACTTAAGCCAAACGGATCAAAATAACAATTATCGCAGTAACAAGTCCAGTGTGTACCAGATCCAGTCAAATCATCATCAAGATTAATAATGACACATTCTTGTTTATTTCGTTTTGTCGGTAATTTGTTCTTGCTAAACAGTTTTGCGTAACCCATTTTATTATATAGGCTTGCATTTGATTTGTTTTGTAAATGGGATACTTTTATATAGTATAATTTGTGAGTCTGCTTGTAAAAAAAAGAGTATGATGAAGAAATATAAAAAGATCGGACAGGGAAAGTAGGATTCAATGAGGACAGTCAACCACAAAACACAGAAACAAACACGCAAACAGACAAACAAGAAGGCAAAAGTAATAATAAATGCAAACGAAATCACAAACACACAAGGGTTGACAATAGGGCTACCGCCTTGGAACGGTCAGTGGCAAAGTAGGCCACTGGGGGTTTAAACCGGTTATAGATTACACCAAACCTCACACTTACCCTACTGTCATCCCATAAAAACAGGACAGTGTAAATAAAGAAATCCCCGCCATGATCTAATCTCTAACCAACAAGGCAGCATCAATAGGCAATATAAGTAAAACACAAATATGCTCGTGTAAATATAACACGAAAAATAATAGCCTAAAAAGCCACAATGAAGATACTCAATGTCTTGGCAGAAGCCAGAGCAACAAGAGAATAAACCATTATGGGCACGACAAGAAAGGTCATAGACAAACAACAAACAACAAACGCCAACCGTCCCAATGGGCTTTAGGTAGGCGTCGTCAAAGGGTCCACAGCCTGTCCGGTCATCGTACAATTAAAGAGAAAAGCATAGAGGCGAACTGTAAAAGGGTCCACCACCAAGCATGCATTACGTTGCAAAATAATAGGGATAACCTCGTTTGATAAACTTTTTAACAAGTTTAACAAAGATAGTATGACAGTGATCATGACCAAGAATCTCACGAAGTTTATAAATCACATCACCATAGAAGTCAGGTTGTGATAGTCCTTGTCATTTCCACGGTCAACTCTTAGCCATTTTCCTTTTCTATCTACTTGTCAACCTTTGCCTGTCAAACCACTAATAAAGGATCCAATTAAAGCAATTCCTAGTGATGCAAGTAGTCCGTCTTATTGTTGTTGTTTTGTTAGTTTAAGAGAGCAATAACCTTTAGACTCTTTTTTCTTAGTGATGGTGTTAATGTATTTGATTCAAGTAGTTCTTGTTTTTATCACTAGGTATAGTTATCATTCCATTTCCGAATAGTTTACCGATTCAAGTACTTGTCAGGCCACTAAGTGCTTCTTTTGCTAGTGGTGCAAATACTACGCCTTGCACTACAGGTTAGGTGAACAATGCGTGTAACTACCTAGACGCGGTGTATACAATGTACATAGGACTCGACTTACTAGTATTGTTTGTGTACATCATGACCTCGCCATTTTTTGTGTGGCATTTATGTGGCTTATGTGGCTTTTTATGTACACAGCCAGATGGAATGTCAAAATCGTAAAAAGGGCTGGTAAGGTCGGAGAAGGCTCGGATTAATAAACACGTGACCGAAAGTGGTGGTACATTTCCCCGTGGTACTTTAATCATGACCCGTTTATATTACACGTTTACCTACAGTGCCTGTCTAAATTAATGTTGTAAAAGCTCATGGTTATCTAAATATGTGTATTTTCATCATCCAGAAAGTTTATTACAGAAAATCGTGACAGTTGCGGTATTTTTTCACTGAGAAAAAAGTCATATCCCATTGAATACCAATTATGGTATTCGATATCTATCAAGACACACCGCCCGAACCCACCTTAAGGTCAATGTTTTCCTCGCTACCCAATTCTTTCGAAAAAGTCATGTTTCATTTCACTACGCGACACGAAATGAAGTTATATCAATCTAAAACAATAACACGGTGCCGAGCAGAAACAATGAGGGCAGAACAAATGTTTGACATGCATTTTGACAGATCAATCTGGTGACGTTCAGTTTTCATTGGCCAACAGTTAGTTACACGCTGGCAATCTCTGGCCAATCGGAATTGATCAAGCAGGCTCTCAAAAGGCCGCGTTTGATCAGGGTCTTGGATGCGCTTTAAATTAGTCATGTCAAGGTAAACGCTTGTCATTTTCAACGGGGCGAGAAAGTTCAAGACGGTACAACGCGGATGATTCGCCGCAAAGTGGAGTTTCTCTAACCTGTTGTGCAAGGCGTAGTACTTTTGGAACAAAATAGCAACTGTTGGTAATATTGTTTCAGTTAACAAACTAGCTAAACTAAAGAAAAGCCTCCATTTTTGATTTTGATATATTTATGTCTAAGCCATGTCCATTGTTTTTAGCTTTAATAATATTCTTAATCTGAGTAGCTATCAGCAGCAAAGGAAAATTCCTAGTTAGCTGGTTATTCTTTAACCTGAGCGTTAATTCACTTTTGTTTTAATATGCTTTTGTTAAACTGCTCTTTTGCCCTTCTGTTAAATTTACTAAATAAACTGTGTAATTCATATATATTATAAGTTAGATTAAACTATAACTAATTAATATTTCCGATAGTATCAGTAAGAACATCTTCTTGATACACAACCAGAGCATAGACTTTATATCTAGCAGTAGGAAAGACATTTAGTTTGTATCTTAAAGTTAGTTATTTTGTATCAATGTTGACTTCATCACTTTTATAACATAAATAAAAATATATCATATCGAAAGCTAAAAAGATTTTTAAAATTGCCTACGTTAAGTAAAGTTCATGTGTTTTTATCATTTTGTTTGTAAGAATAATTAATAACGTCTCCAAATATTTCTATAATATTATCATAATTGTATTCAGTTTCTGGATAATATACACCGTTTCCAACTTCAAGTCTAACTGATTGTAAATAGCAATTAAAATCAGCGTCATTCAGTTTAAAAGTATCTAAAAGACGAGGATTTTATGTCTGAGAGGAACTCTATCAGATCCTTGCATATAAACAAAAACATGTTTTGGATTTTTAACACCAGCAGTTATTCTAAATACGGATTCAATTAGTTGAGAACTTCCACTTTCTTGTATCATTTCACGAAGACAAGACCGTCTTGTTGATGTCTTATGATTTGCCATTACATACATTAAACCATCATAATTAAATATCAGTTTAGGTATCCACAAAACTAATTTATCAATAATTACTCTACCATCGTCACCACTTGATTTGGAAATTAATACCTTATCATCTGTTAGTTGTAAATTAATTTGAATTTGACTAGGAGGAAGCATGTTTGTTTCTAAACCTTCGAAAAATGAATATTTGTTTAATGGAATTATAGAGTTAACTCTTCTATTATCAAGAATTAAAGCATGACGAGCAGTAAATCCTAAATTTTAACCAGCTTGATCATCTCGAGATTCTGCTGCAGATTTATTATCTATATAAATGTATTCATTTGTTCCAGTTGTGTTTGCGTAACCGTCAACCATTTCAAGCAAACGTTTAACGTTAACAAATCTATGAAGGTCATTACCATCGTAAACTATTTTTCCGTTGTTTTTTTACTTGAATTTGATCAATCAATGAAGCTGCAGCATTAATTAAAGCAATTTTATCGGCGTCTACAAAAGCAGCTCCAACAGCAGGCTTGTTTACTTGAAAACTGATTTCAAAAATATATGCGTTATACCAATCAAAGTGAGAACTTCTATCATTTATTGTAAATTGATAGCCACTTTTCATTTGTCTAGTAGCATTTCTGCGTGTTTTTGGGTTTACTGTGTTCTGTGAAAGCTGCATTTCCTGTTTGACTTTATACTTATTTTTGTTATAGGGGTATATAATTGAATAGGTGCATGTTCATATCAAGTATTATATTTTTCACTTCGAAACATCTATATATACTATTGATTAAATTATTTTTTAACGGTTTCATTTTTGTATGAATATGTTTAGTTTTGATTCTACTTCCGGATAGCAATCTATTAATGTTTGCATTTACATCGTCTTTAGTTTCAACTACAACTTCGTTTTTACTATCAGCCTTTGTAAATTCTTTTAAAATTATTTCTCTTTTGGTTTAGGTTTTATAACTGAAACTGGTTTATAAGAAATATAAAAAGATCGGACAGAGAAAGTAGCATTCAAGAAGGACAGTCAACCACAAAACACAGAAACAAACATGGAAACAGACAAACAAGAAGGCAAAAGTAATAATAAAAGTAAACGACATCACAAACACAAAAGGGTTGACAATAGGGCTACCGCCTTAAAACGGTCAGTGGCAAAGTAGGCCACTGGGGGTTTAAACCGGTTCTAGGGTGCACCAAACCTCACACTTACCCTACTGTCATCCCATTAAAACAGGACAGTGTAAATAAAGAAATCCCCGCCATGATCTAATCTCTAACCAACAAGGCAGCATCAATAGGCAATATAAGTAAAACACACATATGCTCGTGTAAATATAATACAAAAAACAATAGCCTATAAAGCCACAATGAAGGTACTCAGTGACTTGGCAGAAGCCAGAGCAGTAAGAGAATACACCATTAAGGGCACGACAAAAAAAATCATGGACAAACATCAAACGCCACCGTCCCAATGGGCTTTAGGTAGGCGTCATCATAGGGTCCACAGCCTGTCCGGTCATCATACAATTAAAGAGGAAAGCATAGTGGCGAACTGTAAAAGGGTCCACCACCAAGCATGCAGTACGTTGCAAAATGATAGGGTCATAACCTCTTTTGATAATTTTTTTTAACAAGTTTAACAAAGTGATCATGACCAAGAATCTTACGAAGTTTATAAATCACATCACCATAGAAGTCAGGTTGTGACAGTCCTTGTTGCAGAAGAGTCCTTAAATTACATTTATATTTGGAAAGAATATCAGGGTTACGATAATAACATTTTGCAAAGGTTTTACGAAGTTTATGGTAACGGTAACCCTGATTGAGTAACTTTTTAGTTATACAAAGATTACGAATATTAAAGTCCTCAACTCGAGTACAAGCTCTAGAAAAACGAATAAGTTGAGACAGATACACCCCATAAGAAGTTGCTCGGGGAACATCCCCATACAAGTGGGGATAATTAACAATGTCAAAATTAAAATCATCTATCTTGTCATAGATTTTGCTAATTATTTTACCATTTTTAATCGAGAGATCTAAATCAAGAAAAGAAGCGTTATTATCAGATATATTTTCTTTATTAAGCCGAAGTTCTTTAGGATAAATATTATCAACCATAGTTGGAAAGAAAGGGTTGTCAATGTTCAGTATGTCATCCAGATACCGAGAGGTGTCATTAAAAGCTTCAGTAACAACTGCCTGGGTATCTGGTGAAATACTCAACATGAAATTTTCATAAATAAAAACAAATCTGCGACAAGTGGTGCACAGTTCGTACCCATAGGGATACCAACAATTTGTCTATAAACGGTGGTACCATACCTGACGAAAATATTATCTAATAGGAAGATGAGTGCTTCACAAACTTCATAGCAAGTCCACATAGTATAATTGTCTAAACTGCCGTTAGTAAAACACGCTTTAATATTATTACATGCCAAAAATGTAGTATTTTCTCTAACGATTTTTTTTGAATAAGAGAAATTAGCTTGTCTTTACTAAGGTGATGAGGTAAGGTTGTATATAGTGTAGAGAAGTCATAAGTGCTTATTGATGAAACTTGACCTTTATTGAAAATGTTATCCAGAACGTCTCCTGATTTTTTTATAGACCAAAATAAATTAATCCCAGAGTTTTCATAAGTTGTATCACAATATAGTTTAACGTGATCTTTAACGGCAGTAAGACAAGAAGTTAAAAGTTTGGAGATGTTTGTTATGGTTCAGGCACTAGAATTCGAAATAAAGCGAGCCTTATATGGATTTTTATGTAATTTAGGAATCCAGTACATGGTAGGCAGTTTATTTTGCTTTTCGTTTACACCAGCCTTGAAAGTAGTGCACCGAGTGATATGTGCGGAAACAACATCATCCTCAGTAGAATTAACTGGAGTATACGAATTGTTGCTGCCGAGTTCTAGAGATAAAACATTGACGTAATGTAGGCGTCAAACAATAAATACATTATTAGCTGCTTTATCTCCAGGAACTAAAACAAATTTATTATGAAACTCCTGAATTCCCGATTTTAAATTACGAAAGGAAAACCTAGGTCTCGGAGGAAGTAAAGAGGGGTTAGCATTATAAAAGTTAATACGTGTATCTATAATTTTAAGAATGGACTTTTTCCAAGTAGAAAGTGAGTTTGGGTCCGCATGTTCTCTACGACACTATTTTTTACTTAAATCTTCATTGGTGTGGGCGATCTGGGCACGACAGGCATTAAAATCATTAGTTGAAGGTAATCTACATTTAGGACCTTTCGAAAACAAATGCCGAATACGTTTATCAACAATATCAAAATTACCAGTGATGACATGACCCGCTGGAGCATAGCAACATTTTGATGTGTTGCATTCACATTCCTTAGGAGTATTATGTACTATATCAAGGTCAGAAACTTTTTTATTGTAGTTGAAAATAATATTTCTAATAGGCTTCTTATATTTTTAACAAATTACAGGACTTTCGGAATTTTTGAAATATTTTGGGATAGAATCAACTACATGAGTATCCCGAAAAATACTAGGCATGTCAATGAAATCAATACCTTTATTAGTATATAGTAGTTTTAGAAAATGCCTTACGTGATCAGACTCCTTGTCAATATGGGGTCGGAGAACATGTTGTGTGTAGCTTTGAACTAAGGAAGCAGTGTTATACAAGGGATCTGTACGAATGAACAGCCATTTTCCCCACTTCATCTTCAAGTTTTTTTAGAACCACTCTATGATTCGTTTTCCAGCAGTTTCGGTTACTTTCTTATCTGCTGTTTTTACAGATTCACTATATATCTTTGAGCCAACCTTTGAAACTATATCAAATATGCCAGCTCCTGTTAATCTATCTACTTGAGTATAGGTTCCCGTACTAGTGTCATACACTTTTTTTAAACTTGTCATATATAATCATTGTCAGATAAATATTACGTTAATTCTTTTAAAACAAATCGAAATGACGTATGAGCTCCATTAAGATTAATAATTTTACACGAGAAATCGGTTATATAAATATTAACACTATTAATGATTATTTTGTTTACTTAACAGTCCCAACTATTATCTGTTCATCTTTAAAAGGATATGACCTTGTAAGGTCATTTGTACTTATTTTATAAATGACATCTCCATATGATCCAGCAACAATATAATTACTTATCAAACCACAGTGCATGTATAAGGTATCGATAGAATTTGTTATTTTTGGTGTTAATGTTCCAAACTTATTTTTTCTAATAACCGCATCTTTATCAAAGCCAATTAAAGTGTAAAAGTTTGTATTGGAACAGGCGAGTCAGCAGCTAAATCACCATTTACATCTAATGATTATCAATATCAGCATAATTTTAATTTTCATTTCTAAAAATAATATCTTTCCAATCTTTTCCATAAAAATACATTATCGTTTTGTTACTAAAATCCTTTCTAATATTATACCATGAGTAAGTCATAGAATTAATATTATCAAGTCCGATGCCATACTGTTTGTTCTTGTCTAATATCATTGGTCTATCAAATACAGTTGTAAAATTACTTGGTATATTAGAGCTATTAATTATTGCATTTTTTTCTGACGATTATACAATTTTCTGTTAAATGAAATGCTTAAGTAGCTTCTAAGTTTACGTAAATACAATTACTTACCAAAATAAAACAATTTAAAACTTGATTTTTCAAAACTGAAAACTTGAGAAGTGTCATTTTGTATGATTGATTTGAAGGATATTCTTTAACTGTTTCTTTTAGTGTCCGTTTGTCATTTTATACTTTTGGATATAAGAACATTTCCTGATTATAATTACCAAGTAGAAAATGTATTACGTCCTCTCCTGTATAAGTAAAGTGTATTTCAAATATATAACGTCCCGATGTATCAATGCAGGGCCCACTAAGACCACCCATATGAAAATATTCTTCAGTATTTACAATCAAGAGTAAACGCGTCGAGAAAATATTTACGAATAGTTCTTTAAAGTGTTTTTTTTGTGTTGGATACGATACATAACCAACGTTATCGTGCATAATACTTATTCCATTTATTGTATATTCAAAAAACTATAATCCGACTTGCATTGTCCACTTTTACTTTTAATTCATTATCTGAAGAACCGCTTCATGACGTCTTTCAGACTTTTTATTAAACTCGTTGATAAGTGCTATTTATCATTATCAAAAGCTATGGTCCTTTCGTCCTGCACAGCTCTCATCTGTATTGAAACCTAATTTATAGCTTTATAAATTTCTAATTTATTATTATCCAAGATTTGTTCATTGCTGCTTTGAATTCTCTCGTTAATAGTTTCAACACCAGCTTGTATTTTATCACCTAACCTTTTACAGAGCTCGCTATCTTTCACTCCAGACTCATTAAAATCATATCCTATTTACGCTTTGATGTTCTCCACTATATAGGATCGAACAACTCTGCCGTGGAGGTCACGTCAGATCGACCTTTCATATAATCAATATTCATGAGAAGATCAACTAATTTCAGCTAATGAAATCGCGCGTTTCATATGCACTTTAGATGATGTTAGAACTCATAGGCGCACGCCACGATAATGTTTTTTGAAAACATTCGGAACAGTAACCGAGATTATTCAGACATAAGAGTTACTCACTTCTGGCCCGCTTAGCTCAGTTGATAGCGAAGTCGGCTGCGAGCGTAACTTTAGCGTGGGTTCAACCCCACGAAGCTTCACATAATCTTTTTTTACCGTTATTGCATTCCGTCAAATAATCTTGATTTTTTAAACAAATATTCAATTGGTTGGTGTGTTATGTTTGTCAACGCAATTATTTTGTGTTTTATAAGCTAAAAGTTACGGACATTGTCTCTTTTAATACCGAGCGTAGACTGCTCCACGGTGTTTGACTGAAACGTAACATGCGTAATCCGATTTGTCTGGTTTTCGAACCTGTCCAAGTTTTTATTGATATAAACATTGATCCTGGTAAAAATAGGTATAAAAGTCGAATAGGAAATGCAGCTTTCACAGAACACAGTAAACTCAAAAACACGCAAAAAGACACGCATGAATGGCAATGTTAATAAGGAATACAAGCATATAACGTCACAAACATAAACGGGTTGACAATAGGCTACCGCCTTGGAACGGTCAGTGGCAAAAAAGGCCGCTGGGAGTTCAAACCCGGTTCTAGGGTACACCAAACGTCACACTTATCCTACTGTCATCCCAATAAAACGGGACAGTCTAAATAAAGAATCCCCGCCATGAACTATTCTCTAACCAACAGGGCAGCATTAATGGCAATATAAGTAAACACAAAGATTCTCGTGTACATATAAGTACAAAAATACAATAGCCTGGAAAGCCACAAAGAAGGTACTCAATGATTTGGTGGAAGCCAGAGCAACAAGAGAACAGACCATTGAGGGCACGACAATACATGATTGCAGACAAACTCCTCAATTATACATAACGCACTGTAAAGTAATTTGTCAAATATGTATAACGCACCGTACAGCTTTGGGTTCCGAACGGTGCAGTAGCAGTAGCCAATTTGAAATGGTAACGCACCGTACAGCCTCATAATTTATGAATCAGAATTCTGCTTATTTATTGCATAGTTTACAAGAAATTAGTTATCTGGATATTTAGATATCATCACAAAGTAAGTAATACAAGTTATTTCGCTTCTATCCGTGAAGAAACAATTCAATAATGGTTCAACACAGGTGGGACTCCTCGCTTCGATTTCAGATCAGATGCTTTGAACAGCGTGCGATTTTGATGTATTGTTCTTTGGATTGTTTAATACGCCGGTCCATCTGTGTTTCAAGTGTTTCGGTCGGAAAGACAAACGGACGGACAGACGGAGAAACGGCCAGTGCGATTACTATACATCTCCCAATCTCTACACAGAGTTCATAACATTGACTTCTGTCAATTTCTAAGAAAGTAGCCTGCGATCACATGATAATGTCACACGACCATAGCTAAATATCAAAATGGCGAACAGAACATCAAAACTGTGACACCACCAACTATCGGCTGCTGATTGACATGTAAAAAATCGAAAGAAATACGACTTATTTTCTACATTTTGATATATATTTTAGGTTAGTAATTTACTTTAACGTAGGTTGTTAAAAGCTATGTGATATTTGAAAGTGCTGCTAAGCAAAACTCTGTAATGTAACCCTACGGGAACGATTTGGTGGTGTCTATTTTGAATGTTTTGACGGCGGAGTGATATGCCAAAGTACAAACCTTTATTCTACCGCAATATAATTCTGAGCATAATTTACTGTATATTTAAAAAAGAGTACGATAATGGACCTTTGGAAACGGCCGAGCACGACACATACGAAATATTGCAGTCTCGGTTTGATTGAGACTGTTCATGAGCGGTAGCTAGCTTCATGAGCGGTAGTGGACTATGCTAGCTACCGCTCACGCCCTCTAGTCCCGGGTTAAGCAGAACTCAATATTCATAAAAACCAACAGTACATAATTTTAACTATCCCGAAGATGGCAAGAATTAGCAATATTTGTATCTTTATTTCATCCCCTATATCCAGCGGCGTATGGTCCAGGATCTAATAAAATTGTATGCCCCGAAGAGCGAAATAAACAAAAAGGCATTGAGTTGGGAGCCGCGGTTATGAAGCCTGCGTATCACAAGTAACAGCCAAAAGACTAAATTAAAAAGCAGACAACATGTCCTATGAGTGGTTAAACGATACTAAATTATGTATATAAACACAATTATGTTGTAATAGTGTCAAATCTCTGACAGTTCTCAGTAGCTAACATTATAAAAAATAAGTCAACTGTGTAATAATATACATAAACTTATTAATGTACATACTGTTAATTTATAGTTAATATACATACTATTGATGGCTCAAATGTTTATGTATATTTAGTAGCACACATAGTGTTCATGTTTATTTAGTATCACATATAATATTGATGTATATTTAGTATCACGTCTAATGTTCTTGCATATTTAGTAGCACACATAATGTTCATGCATATTTGCCACTGACCGTTCCAAATCGGTAGCCCTAATGTCAAACAGTTTGTGTTTGTGATGTCTTATCTGACCTTTTATTTCGGTAGCCCTAGTGTCAGATCGTTTTCTTTTGTCATGTCTTATTTTGACCTGTTATTCATCTTTAAAGTTGTTCTTTGTTTTTGTGTTTGTTTGTGGTTGACTGTCGTCCTTGAATGCTATTTTTCCTGTTTAATTTGTATATCTATATTTACTAAAACACGGATTATTCATGTATATTTTATTTCAAACATAATATTCATGTATATTTAGTAGCGCACATAATGTTCATGTATATTTTTAATATCACATATAATGTTCATGTATACTTATTAGCACACATAGTAGTGACATACTGTTCATGTATATTTACTAGCACACGTAATGTTCATGTATATTTTTTTCACACATAATAATCATCTATATTAAGTATCGTACATAATGTTCATGTATATTTAGTATCACACATAAAGTTCATGTAGCACAGATAATATTTATGTATATATAATAGCACACGTACTGTTCATGTATATTTAGTAGCGCATGTAATTTTCATGTATATTTAGTAGCACACATAATGTTCATGTATATTTAGTATCACTCATAATGTTCATGTATATTTAGTAGCACGCGTATAATGTTCATGTATATTTAGTAGCACACGTAATATTCATGTATATTTAGTAGCACACACAATGTTGATGTATATTTAGTAGCACACACAATGTTCATGTATATTTAGTATCACACATACTGTTCATGTATATTTAGTAGTACATGCAATGTTCATGTATATTTAGTAGCAAACATAATGTTTATGTATATTTAGTAGCACTCGTAATATTGATGTAGCAAACGTAATATTCATGTATATTTCATAGCACACGTAATGTTCATGTTTATTTAGTAGCACAGGTATTGTTCATGTATGTTTAGTAGCACACGTAATGTTCATGTATATTTAGTAGCACACACAATGTTCATGTATATTTTGTAACACACGTAATGTTCATGTATATTTTGTTTCACACACAATACTAATGTATATTAAGTATCGTTCATAAAGTTCATGTATATTTAGTAGCGCACGTAATGTTCATGTATAGTTAGTAGCACACGTAATGTTCATGTATGTTTAGTAGTACAAGTAATGTTCATATATATTTATTGCGCACAGAACGTTCATGTATATTTAGTTTCACGTATAATGTTCCTGTATTTCATAGCACACGTAATATTCATGTACACTTTGTTTCACACATAATCTATTAAGTATCGTTCATAATGTTCATGTATATTTAGTATCACACATAATGTTCATGTAGCACACGTACTGTTCATGTATATTTAGGAGCAAGCATAATGTTCATGAATATTTAGTAGCACACATAATGTTCATGTATATTTAGTAACACTCATAATGTTCATGTATATTTAGTATCATACATAATATTCATGTATATTTAGTAACACACAAAATGTTCATGTATAGTATCATACATAATGTTCATGTACATTTAGTTTCACACATTATATTCATGTTTATTTAGTCTTGCGCATATTGTTAATGTATATTTAGTATTACATATACTCTTCATGTATATTTAGTAACACTCATAATGTTCATGTATATTTAGTATCATACATAATGTTCATGTATATTTAGTAACACACAAAATGTTCATGTATAGTATCATACATAATGTTCATGTACATTTAGTTTCACACATTATATTCATGTTTATTTAGTCTTGCGCATATTGTTAATGTATATTTAGTATTACATATACTCTTCATGTATATTTAGTATCACACATAATATTGATGTGTATATTAAGTATCTCATATATTTTTCAAAAAAGCTAAAAAAAAGATTTAAATAACAACAACAACAAGTTTTCTCTGAAACTACACATGATACTGATATGGGACTATTACCATTCACTAAAATGACATGATGTTGGTTCTTGACAAAAACAATATTATTCTGATTCGACATTAAACATAGCTAAGCGGCCATCTTTGTTTACGTTATAGAGGAATCACTTTCGGCAAATACTCCTCTGAAACCATTTCATAGATTTTGCAAAAAAACACTTTTGGTTTACCCGGAAAGATATACTCGTGATTTTTTGCATATCAATAGCAGAAACTGTGCTATATATGAAACCACTGTATGGATTAATGGTATTCTTTGCATTTCGTAACACCAACGCATTTTCTACGGAAGCCCGTAAGTGATAAGAAAATATTGATATTCAAAGAAAAAATGTGTACAATTTTATATTTTAGCGATTTGATTTTGTTTTGTACATAAGCATGCCTGATTATATTCTGTCTATGCAGAATGCAATTTTCAAAAAAATCTTTTTTAATTAAAAGCGGTTTAAGGATTGAAGATGGCGGGCAGATGGAGGGACGGGCATCCACCTTTTGGTTAAAACTTCTGTAAATTGTTTTCTGTTAAAACCAACTTTACTGTGAAGCGTTATATCGTTAAGATGCCATTTTCTTACGAGCAAGGCCGATTTTCTCATTTTCAGAATAGAGTTATGACCCCTGAGCTACTTAACAAAAATGCACATTTTGGATAAAGCTTAGGTGCAAGGTTTTGATAACTTCTTTATCTTATTTTGGATTTTAACTAAAATTGCTGTGAAACCTTATATCAAACAGACATTACTTCCTTACGATCAATGTGAACCTTTGCCCTTTCTAAATAGAGTTATGGCCCCTGATTATCTACGAAAATACATTTTTGTGTTGAGTTTATGTTGATTAATCAAGTTTTGTTGAAAATTAAACAACATTTTGGGTGGAAGTTTTATATACAAATAGGATACCAGTAAATGTTAATAATGTTTATGATATATCAAATTGTTTTGCCATTTTGGAATAGAGGTATGGCCCTTAATTTACTTAGAAAATATGATTATTGCACCAACTATCTTTAATTGTGTAGGGTTTAAACCATATCGTTTAGCGTGAAGTCTTACTAACATTAACATACTGGCAGATATTTAGAATCCGTTCGATGGTTGCTTTTAGATTTCTTAATACAGTTATTGACCTTTAATTTACCTTGAAAATAGAATAGTAGTTCAGATGATTGTATTTATCAGAAAAATAACGGGTTTTTTATTGACTAGTTTCGTTGGAAGGCGATTGAGCGACGTCAGTGTTTGGATATGACGTCTGGCAGAGTTTCTCCAAAACATCTTGAATACTATCTAAATGATTTATTTGACATTTGCACTTTTGTTACATATGATCATTAACTGTCCAGCCAACATTGGTGTTTCTGTGAACTTGAGTTTCAATTTTAGGTTCTGATTGATTGAACAGGCAACTTTTCGTTAAGAAAGTTGTCAACGTTTCTCAAAACTCATCATGAACTTGAATACTTTCCTACGGATTGTGTCGCCTTGATCCATGAGACCCAATATTTAAATAGTGTAATAGAGTCATGTTTACAGTTTAAAACTATAAGTAACACTAAATGTGATCCATATCCTATTTTGAGTCAGAAACAAAGTATGGTATAAAAGTCGAGAAGGAAATATAACATTCACAGAACACAGTCAATCAACCAAAAAAACGTATTTGAAACAAACACCAATAACAAGGATAGAAAAGAGCAAAGTATGCAAAATGGCAAACTAAAACGGTTTGAAATATGGGTACCTCCTTGGAATGGTCAGTGACATAAAGGCCGCTGGGGTTAAGCCAGGTTCTAGAGTGCACCAAACCTCACTCTTACCCTAGTTTCATTCCAATAAAATGCGACCAGCCAGGCTATATCCCCTTACAAAGTAGGCAGTATTAATAGCAATTAGTAGGCAATATAAATATAACACAAAATGACCATGTATATATTAATATAAAATGCCCAGAAAGTCACAAAGCAAATACTTGTCAGGAACCAGGTGAACCAGGAGCCAGGACAACAAAAGAATGATGACGATAAGACAATATCAAAGTCAAACATTAAGCGTTACCATCCCTTGTCCTATTTAGGTAGAAGCACATGCATTCATTACGATATATAGTATAGAAGGATAGAGAAAGGCTCTTTACTATATACATGTATTATACCTATATTCTCTCCAGCTTTCTTTACTATATATCGTAATTAATGCCTGTGAGTAGAAGTCATCATAGGTTCACAATCTGTCCGTTCATCGCAACATTAAATGTAAAGCATTGTGGCGAACTGTAAATGGGTCAACATCTAAACATGCAGTGCGTTGCAGAATGATAGGGTCATAACCTATTTTGTTATGTTTGTTAACAAGGTTAACACAGATTGTATGAATGTGATAATGTCCAATAATCTTAAAAAGTCTCTACATATAGTCACCATAGTATTCACGTTGTGACAGACCTTGTAGCAGAAGAGTTCTGACAATACTTTTAAAAGTAAATCAGGGTTATGATGATAAACCTTTGCAAAGGTTTGTTCGGATATAAAACGCAATGACTCAGTGAAGCACTATTAAAGCTGGAGTAGATGAAAAGCAAAACAAAATTCCAAGTATGTAGTGGATTCCTAATTTACAAAAACAGCCTAATAAAGCACACTTATTTCCTATTTCTAGTGTCTGCACCAATACAAACATCTCCAAAGGTATAACGTCCTGTCTTACTGCCGTTGTAGATCAAGTAACACAATATTATGCTAAAGCTTATGCTAACTCTTGGATTAATATATATTAATCGTTATTACTTTCTTAAAAAAAACGAATGCAATAAGCGAGCGTCATGCAAACCTTTTCAAAACTAGCATTTTGCTCTTATTCAATACTTATTTTAGTGAATAAACACTAATGTTTGCTCAGCATTATACTGCGTCAGAATAAAATGTATTCTTTGGCATATCCACTCCGTCAAAACAATCAAAATGGACTCCACCATTGCGTTTTCCATAGGGTTACAGTATAGCGTTTGTTCTTACCATCACTTTCTAAAATTTCATAGCTGTAAACAGCCTACCTAAAATTAAAATACTAACCTAAATTCATCAAAAATTTCCAAAGTAAGCGGTCTTCCGTTCGATTGTTTATCACTCAGCACCACCCCATAGCATTAGTGGTGTCAGGTCGCAGAGTTGATTTCTGATAACCATTTTGATATTTTAGCTATGGTCATGTGACAAATTATGACGAAATCGCTTACTATTTTCTAAGACGTTGACAGAGTCACATGGTGATCCTGTTAAAGATTGGGTAATGATTACTGTTAAATGCTTATCAAAGGAGGATATCACCTTATTATTTTGCAACGCACTGCATGTTTGGTGGTTGACCCATTTACAGTTCACCGCTTTGCTTTCCACTTGATTGTGTGATCGCCGGAAAGATTTTGGACCTTTGATCTTTGATGACGTCTACCTAAATCCTGAAAGGACGGTAACGTTTGATGTTTGTCTTCAATATTGTCCAGTCGTGCCCTTAACAGTGTCAAAATTGAAACGATCTCCCTTGTCAAAGACTTTGCTTATTATTTCTCAGTTTCAATCGCGGGATGTAATTCGAGTAAAGAAGATATAGCAACTATGAGAAATATTAGCTTTTATGAGTTGAAGGTCTTTAGGAAAGAAAGTATATGTAGTAACCATAGTAGAAAAGAAAGGGTTGTAATTGTCCAATATATCATCCACCATATACAAAGAGGTATAATAAAAGGCTTCTATTACATCTGCATAAGCGTATCTGGTAAAATACTAAAATGCACCTATAACATAACAAAAACAAATCTGTAACAAGAGGTGCAAATTTCGTTCTCATTTGGGATTCCAACAATTTGTCTATAAACAGTACTGCCATACCTTACTATTTCCATATGTGTAAAAATAGTGTCTTATATGAAAATAAATGCTTCGAAAACAACTACGAGACAAGTCCACATTGTGTAATTGTAAAAAAAACTCCAACTAAATATTGGTGAGAATCAGAGCTCGTGTACTAAAGTTGCTGTGTATTCAGTCTGAAATTTAAATATTTGCAAACATCAAGGACGATAACTTTGTAAACCAAACATCAAGGGCGATAACTTTGTAAACCACTCCTCAATTGTTCTCATTGTCAAACAAAACCGAGACCTTAATAATATTACCCAAAAAAGCATGGAAAATCAAATGCTATTTATTACAATCATCGTGAAAACAATCACGCTCCTTCAGTCAGAGGACGATATCCTCTTTGTTCAATTAGAATATTACACAGTAACTGATAATATTTCAAAGGAAAGTATGAAACAATCAGACGATCGCATTTATCGACAATTTAGAGCAATAACTTGATACTTGTCTAACCTGTCTGAAATCCGTTTGATATAATGTTACACGCCAAACTGTGTGAAAATCGAAATACTTTACTTAATGTATTGTGTACGAAAGCTGAAATATGTATTTACGCAATAATCAAGGGCAATAACTCAGTAAGACAGGTGTCAATTCTTCTCATTGTCATTTTGTCACAGTTCATAATCATATAAAGTCTCATACTAAATAATGTGAAGGTCGGAATCCGTTTACTAAGGTAATGTGTGTACTCAAGCTGAAATGTGCATATTCTTTCAATAATCAAGGGTAATAACTCTTTAAAGCAAGTGTCAGTTTTACTCGGTATTGAACTTGTCAAAGGCCTTGTAGGTATAAGGCCTAACACCATGCAACATTTAGAGAAAATCGGAAACCGTTTACTGCAGTTATTGTGAACACAAGAAATTCGCATTATCCCTGACACAGGACAGAACAAAATTCATAAAAGGTCCATGACTCTTGTTAAAATTAGTAAAGTGTAACGTAATCAGGTCGTGATTCTGTTGTTTGATATTTCATATACACATATAGGTTTTAAATACTGGAACTGTATTTGCCTAAAAGGACGTGTGCAAATTTATTTATTTTTCTTAGACTGTTTGTTCAGCGATTTTCATATAATGGCTTGGTACGAATGGGTTACCGTAAAAATCGCGATGCTTTTACGAAATGCAAAGTATGCCAGAAGTCAATACAGTGGTTTCATATGTACAAGACCCCCATCTGTCAATATTTAAAAAATCAGGAGTATATCTTTCCGGGTAAACGTTTTCGTTTTTTTCAGGCTTGGGTCCCTGCCTAAGTAAAGGTGTTCTAAGTAAAAGTGTGGCGACTAATTCTCAAAAATCGCAAGTGATATTGATTTGGAACCTTTACCAAAATGACTGTCATAGCATGTTGTTGGTCTTTTTTTTTATTTGACGTCACAAAAGACCTCCATCAAACAGCACCATCAGCAGCCACCTTTGATTACAGAGAGTTATATAGGAAAATATTGCGGCAACTAATTCTCTCAAACTACTGATGGAGTTTCATGAAACTTTACAGGAACTTTACAGGAATGTTACTTTGTACATAACTGATTTTCATTTGAGAAATATTGAAAATAAAATGCATTTACTCTGACAACTATAAGGATTGCTTGGACTTAGACATGCCTCCTCCAGACATGGCATCAAAACACTTCTATTGTTTAATGATTAAGAAATATTACCCCCTTCGAACATGACAAACATATTATACAAAGTTATGATACCATTCCAAGATTAAGCTTTTCATATTTTCAGGAGAGCATTTCATGGTCATGGACCTCTTGTTAATTTACAGAATACGTATATATGAATTTTGACACTTAATTTATATTGTGTGATTGTATATCATTGAAACTGATTTTCACATCAAGTGCAGTGTTATTTCATGTCTTGAATCTTTATACTCGCAGACTAGGTCTCTCAGAGATGCCAGCTGTTTCACGTTAGAGTTGACCAATTTTTATCGCAGTCAATTTGTTTGGGGTCATTAAAGGGCTGCTACCTGGAGAGATTGTGAATGTATCATGATTTTATCTCTGGCTCAGATTTTAGCTGATTTTGTACCTTGTTGGGGAGACTGTACCTGGACTTTCCAATATCACATAGATCTTAACAACCTACTTAAATTAAAGTACTAACCTATACCATATATTAAAATGTAGATAAAAAATCCTGTTTCTTTCAATTGTTTACATGTCAATCAACGGCCGATAGTTGGTGGTGTCACGGTGTTGAAGTTCTAATCCTATTTTTATATTTTAGCTAAGGTCATGTGACAAATTATCATGTGATCGCAGACTACTTTCTTAGACGTTGAAGGAGGTCAATGTAATGGCCTCTGGGAGAGATTGGGTAATTATACTCAAGAAAAGGAAATATTTGTATAATGGAAAAGCATACTTGAAAAAAGATAATGTAGAAAATGAAAGGGCAAAAAGGAGAATGTTTTATATTGAAGCAAGTGTCTAGATTCACAATATCATGGTTCAGCAAAGATGTTTTCATATCGGCCTCATATTTTATTAAAATATGTATAATTTGAGTGTTTAAAAGCAATGTATTTATCAGTTTTATAAACTGTTTTTAAATAGTAAATAAAAAGTGTACAGGATGGTGCAGAACTATTTTGTTTTTGAAAGAATATATGATATTTTCCTAATACTAAAATCTTATTTAGTATAATATCTAATTTGTCATTCCCTAATAAAATATCGGAGTCTGACCAGTTGGTTACAGTCTCAGTGCATTTGCTACTCATGAAAGTAGACAAGTTCGACCAAAACTATTTTGACACTTCACAGTCATAGAATAGATGTTTAATTGTTTCCACACCTTTATTAAAAAAAAGTACACATATCTGAATCAGCAATGTTCATGTTTTTAAGTAAACAATTGGTACCCAGAATCCTATGGTCGATCCTGTATTGAAACCATTGGTGTCTTACATCTTGATGTATTTTAAATGTTGAAGCAAATATTTTGTACCAATTCATGTGTCTACTATTAAGTTTTTCGTTCCACTTTGTTACCGCCGATGGGATTATATCTTTTATTATCATAGCATCATAGATTGATCTGCTTCCTTTAATGTCTTTTAATATAGTCGATAGATAAAATGGGATTATAGGGTTTTTACCCTT
Organism: Cyrtodaria siliqua; assembly: GCA_037043455.1. Classification (NCBI taxonomy): domain Eukaryota; kingdom Metazoa; phylum Mollusca; class Bivalvia; order Adapedonta; family Hiatellidae; genus Cyrtodaria; species Cyrtodaria siliqua. The sequence continues at coordinate 84,417 of JAWPHD010002771.1, read as the reverse complement.
GCTTATAGACTGTGGTAATTTATGTGAGCGTAGTAACCGTTTAACTGATGCTATAACACCTTCATATTCTAAACAAATATGGATTTTATTCCATAAGTTACTTTAAAGACCTGGAAAGGTAATAAATTGCTGTTATCATCGATCAGGTCATTGATGGAAAGAACTCCTTTCGAGAACCAGTGGTTGAAAAACAATTGTTGAGCCTCCGACCTTTATATCTTCATTGTACCATAAAGGAACACAATGGAACTGATACCATGAGGTTGGTGGAATGTTACGTAGATAATATTTATTACTTTCAAAGACATCTTTTCAGAAAGGATTATCCAATGTTTTTAGATGTTTATCCATATAGTTTATGCCAAAGCAAGTGATCTGCTTTATTCATGGGTGAATTTCTTGGACAATGTTCAAGCAATTATTTTGACATGTTAGAAGCCGTCTTATCCAGGTTATTTTCAAAGATTTAAAAAAGCATTCGATATCGGTCATTCTTAAACCGCCTAGATTTGTGTCTTGATATATAACCTGACGTTTAACTTTGTCTTTTTTACCACTCCACAAGAAGTTAAAGATTAATGTTTTGAATCCATTTATTACCTGTTGGTGGGGATTGGGTAATGCGGAAATTAGATGAGTTACTTTTGGAATTGCTAGGCTCTTTATAACTGTAATTTTACCAATTGGTGAGAGAATCCTCTTTGACCAGCTAATCAAAAGATTATTTATATCTTCAATTTTATTTTTATGATTTATAGTACATATTAGGTCTAGGTCTACAGAAAATGTAATACCTAATATAGTGAAGGAGTCATGTTCCCAGCACAGTTCATATTCTCTACATTTTTTAACGTTACATCGTTTTCTGCAACCTATCCAAATGACTTCAGTTTTGTCCTAATTTATATTAAGGCCGGAGACTCTCGCATAAAATGTTAAAGTTTTAAGAGTGTGTCTTAGAGATTTTTCAGAACCATCCAGTACTAATGTAGTGTCATCTGCATATTGTGAGATTAGAAGTTCTTTGGAACCTATTTTGAAACCGGCAATATTTATATTATTCCTTATCAAGACATCCAATATTTCTGTACACAGAATGAATATATAGGGAAACAATGGGTCGCCCTGACGACAACCTCGATGTATAGTGAACCAGTCTGAGAGGTGAACATTTACCATTACACAATATTCTATATTGGTGTAAAATACATTTATCCATCTTTTAAAGACAGGGCCAAAATTATAGAAGTCCAGTACTTGGAAAATAAAGTCCCACGCGAGCGAGTCAAAAGCTTTTTCAAAGTCAATTAGAGTAGCCCAGGTAAATTGTATTTTTCAGCATAAAAAATAATATCATATACTAATCTAGTACTTTCACCCATATACCGCCCAGCTAAGAAACCAGATTGATCTTTATGAATTAAATATTTTAAAACAAGCTTTAATCTTCTAGCTATACATGCAGATGCCAACTTCTAATACACATTTAAAAAAGATATCGGACGCCAATTCTTTAGATATAATTTATCTTTGTGTCCTTTTGGGATACATATGATTACGCCCTGTGTTTCAGAAACAGACAACTGCCCCTTGGTAAAGCCATAATTAATTGACCGTAGGACAAAGTGTCCAATATCTTACCAGAAGAATTGATAGAATTCTACTGTAAAGCAAGAATTTACTAGGCTCTTGTCATTGGGCATTTGCTTCAACCTTTGAAGCATCTCCTCATATGTAATATTTGATTCAAGTGTTTGTTTAGTGTCATCGTCCAACTTCGGGATTTTACATTTTGAAAAGAGGTCGTTTAAATCTACTGTTTCGGTCGAATGATGATATGATAATACAGCTTTTTATAAGATGTCATTGTTTCGCTTATTATACCATTTTGATATTTAATAACAGTATCAGTAGGGGAGCAGCCTTGATATTTTCCTACATCTATCAAATATTTGGTAACGCATGGCAACGAAAAGTAGTACGTCATCTTTTGGCAACGTCAAAAAATAATTAAATGTCCGCCATTTTGGATTTTTTAAAACACATAATTTGGAAGATTGTGACAATTTTTGATCATGAAATTTCATTTCCGCTTTAATTTTCGTGATTTTAGGCTGTATCGACTTTTTTTCAGAAGCTTTACTGCGTGATAAATGTAGACCCGCCTTGTAAAATGTCGAAGCGAGGGGCGATAACTCTAAAAGATGCCATTTTTAGAATACGTTTAAAATGACAACAACCGTGTGTTTTTTGTTAAATAAAATACGAGAAGATACTTGAATTGTTGTTTTAGCTCACATATTACATGAATTTTGATGCATGTCACGAAAAGCATGTTATTTCTTTATCAAAAGTACACGAAAATATGAGTTGTTTGACTCAACTGTAATTTTGACTCGACTGTCCTCGCAAGAACTGCAGGCGCGTATTCGATGGAGCGGGTAATATTTGGCACCCTCTCATATGTGGAAAGTGTACGTAACAATCGCTACTGTTCAAGATGGGAGTTAGGTTGGAGAGAAGGAGGGGGAGGGCATCTGGGCTGAGATTTAAAAGGATGCGCCCCATACCCTTTCCACCCCAACTAAAATCATGAAAGTCTGTTTTGAAAGCTCTTGCAAGCATACATTTTTAAACATATTCAGATAATATATTTGTTGCGGTGTTTTTGACTAGACTGTCCAGTGTCCAATTGTCATCCGCATCTTGGCGCAGTCAGTAGCGCAGCGGATTTGTAACCGGAGGTGGTGCCACTGAGCTGTGTCGGTGTGTTCTTGGGCAAGACACTTTCCCTTAGCCTCGTCCGTCGGATGGGGACGTAAACCGGGCGGTCCCGCGTATAGGTCTATCATCCGAGCATGTTAAAAAACCATAGGAATCTATTTGATAATAAGAGTAGGGCACGGTTCCCAGATTCCTATGTATCCTTCCCCTCTCTCTGGGGCGGCTCTAAATAACATGTACTGTGTTGATGAGCCGTTAAACATTCAATTCAATTCATCCGCAACTGAACTCAGCACTGTCATATGTACTGTAGCTGTCCCATATCATGAATCAACCGTGGAATATATCGCCCACACATAAAAGGGTTTGAGGGGATCTTACTTGTATTAGTTTAAATATAGACCATTTGTTTTTTTACTTTATATTTTTAAAGTTGAATTGTGTTTATGTCATTATAGCACATTTTAGAACCAATACTGTGTACTTTTTGCTATCTGTAAGAATCGACACTTTCTCACCTACAAGTTGAGCTCCCAGTGGGAATTGAACCCGCAGCGGTGAGAGGTGAAAATGAGAATGTATACAAATATAAAAAAGGCAACCGAACATTTCCATAACTCAATATGTCCATGGGACTTGAATGACCGCACTGAGAACAATCCGTGGAAAATTGTACAATGCACGAATATATATTCATAAATAAATTTTATTTTGATGCAAAATCGATATGCTCCTGTAGACATCATAGATAAAGATCATGTAAAGTTACGAAACGATTGGTTAAAAACTGTGGAAGGATATAGACGCACAAATAACTTACACCATATGCCGCCTCACCATTCGATGGTAAACAATAAACATTTAAGGTACATATTAAGGCCTTAAATATTATCTTTCATGACTAAGTAAAAAATATGTAACAAGTCAGATATCAGAGTGAATTATTTATTTGATTTAAAACATTTTATTTCAAACATTTACATCAAAACATCCCAAATATAAAGGGTATTACATAACAAATTAAATTGCATCATACAATAATTGTTTTTATTTATTAAAGGGACACACAGCATTTATCAAGTATTTATCAAGCATTAAAATTTGCACCTCGATTGATTAATCAATAATTTATTTTCACTTTACACCCGCTTGCATATATTTAAATTATAAGTTATAACATTTTGGAGTTGTTTTTTTCCCCTGCATGTCCCTTTAATATGCGCACCTCTCAGCCTGTATTGTTTATATGGTGCAAGTCATTTTGAACATATGTGGGGTTATATATATACATGTATCTGTTTGTTGTTTTTTTGGTGAGGAAGACCACCCACTTTTCTTCTGGGTAGAACCAGTAATATACACCTCCTGCCATCTGTTATTCCACAAACTTTTATATAATCCAATACAATTCAGAAAACATCATTTTAATCCAATAAAGAAATTGGGCACGGCCGGTCAGATTAACAGAAACACATTTATATTTTCGTATTAGCCCTTATTTTGAGCCACTCCAATGAACTGTCCAGTTAATGTCGCCATCGATTCACCTCTGTCAACAGTCAGACATGCATGTTGATATGATATTGTGCTGGCTGAACTGGTGATCCTCTTACTAGACATATTTTTCTTGAAGTTGATGCTAGTACTGTCCGTATGAGGTATTGCTGATTCATGATTCATAAAAAAAAATAAAAAAATATTGTACACCATCGTGCTAAACTATTCTTGTTCGTTTAAGTATTTCTGATTCTGTTGTTAATGTTGTAAAAAGTTATATGTGACTACTTGTTTCAATAAAATCCTCCCATATATATTGTGACTTCACTAACTATTTTAAGCTAACTCCCAGCATCTCAGGACTCCAGGCTCTGAAAATAAAAATGACATACATGATATTTTGTTTCAACTTGAATAGGTAACAAGTTGTAGAATTGAAATATGTAAATGAATAGTGATTATAGAACGTTTTTTTACATGTACGATAAATTGAAAATAATCGTTTTCTGCTAAATCAACACATTGCCGGTATACCTTATTTAGAGCCGCCCCACATGACACATAGGAATTCGAGAACCTGTCTTACTCTTACTAATATATATATTTCTATGGTTGTTTATCGTGCTCGGAGGATAGACTCCCCAGTTTCAATCCCAATCCAACAAAAGAGGCTGAGGAACAAACAAGGCTGAGGAAAGGTGTATTGCCCGAAAACACAGACGAAACTCAGTGGTGCATGTGTGACTTGAACCCGGAAGCTCCAGATTGCTATCATCCACCGTGCTATTGCTGGGCCATGCCAGCACATTATGTTAAGTCGGGGTCTTGGTTAAGTTTAATATTTTAGATGTAATACAAGGACCTTTTTATTTTGTTTGTTTCATTTTACATACGTACTAAGCACAATATGACTTATTTATGTGTCGATGTGCTGTAAAACACCATTTTTATTTTTAGTATAAAAAGTCTGAGACTAAGTGCAGGACTGGTGCACAATGCCGCATATTTTGCAAAGAACATACATTGATAAATTCATAGATTTTTTGAAGCTGCGCTTACCTACACACTGGCTTATACAAGGCTCTTGGTGTAGTTATACTGTGAGACTGGGACACTTGACTTGAATCTCATTCTGGCTGTGGTAATACTGGACACTGCCTCTAACTTAGCAGACCTGAAAAAAACAACAAGTCATATATGATATTGTTTCATTTGTTTTTAGTATTAATAACTCTGTCCAACTTTCTCAATGCTATCAATGTCAGCTTTCCATAATATTTTACTTAAAACACAACTGGAATTGAAAGTGGTGCTTTCCAGAAGATGATACTGTCCAAAATATAAGTCACACACACAGTCACAGGTGGCATTCATGAACAAATAGTATTTTCAAGGCTTACATTTTCATCAATTATTCATCACTCATGTGTTCTCAAAAATTATCAGAATTAAGTTAATACATATGAATCACCACCGTTTTATGTTTCAACGTTAAACACTTGTCATACAGACATTAAAAGTGTATTTACTTACATAGGCTACAGTACAGACAATGCCATGACCCATTTCAGGTATTTGCTGGTGTGTTCCTCTTTTCAATTTTAATTCTCTACATTGTCTACTGTCATAGATCTATTTGTTTGTAGTTTGTAAATTACGCACTCATGCAAAACTTGGAATTATATACGATCGTGATTGTAACACTGTTTTAATTCCACTTCTGTGCAAATAATCCATCGGTCTATCGGGCCGTATACGATTTATCTATGTGTGTATACACGCATCAGCATAATTTGACCTTTGAATGTGTGTGAGCTATTTTTAGCACATTCCTTAGATATTTATAACAGTTCAGTTCAATTCACAATATTTAGTTTCTGTGACTGTGTGACATTATGATGTTAATTTGTCCAGGGAGAAGTGGGTTTGTGACGTGCGGCTGACTGGCCCTGGGCTGGGTGTTTTTCTGTGTCGCCGCCATTTTGAATAGGCTCTGAAAGAGTGAAATGCAGGTACCAACTTTCAAAACGGTCACGAAAAATGTATATTCACGAAAAAATAAGAAATTTTCAGAAAAGGTAGAACTGGTAATGATCTTCGACTCCTGACAATTTCAACAATATTTAAGAATATACAATTTTTATGACCGTTTTGAAACATTGGCAATTTCGAAGAAGACAAAAACTTTTTTTTTCGATCTTCGCATTTGTACCGCGATTTTCGACTATGATATCTCTATAAAACCTGTCAACACGATTTTTTGGTGAATCTCCGACATAATAATTTACTTCTTATATGATTTGTTTTCTCTGTCATCTAGTCTAAGCTTTAAACTAGTTTTTTTTAAAAGAGTACTATAAAATCCGCGCATCTGCACGTGCTCGCAAAATGGGAACTACGTTGCATCCAACCCCAATTATTTATGTTTGAGTTATGCGGTTCAGGCACGTGAAATGACTTGTCTGCTCCCCTACTGTATTGCCTTTGGACATTAAACGTGGAATACATTTTGAAGTGACATTTTTATTTTCTAAATTACAAAAGTAATTTGCTTGTTTTTGCCCCTCTTGAATCCATTTTGCTCTTGATCTTATTCTGATACCCTCCAACTTTTTTTCTCTTATTTCATAAAGTTCTTTTCTTTCACTTTCAAGTAATGTTTGATTAGTTTTGATGTCTTTTTCAAGTGAATCTATGTCTGCTATAAGGTTTTACTCACGCTTGTCTTGTGTTTTTTTAAATGTGAAAAGTATGATATAGTTTATTCCCCTTATTTCCATTAAAAGCACATCGAAAAAAAGTTGGTCATTTATATTTAAGATTAGATCCTTATCGGAAGCATAACTTTTATCAGGGTATTTTGAATATTGCTATTAATAGTTTACTTAATTTCATCTATATATTTTTCATCTTTTAAAAGAGAATTTTTCATTTTCCAATAAGAATGACCTTTAACAAATTTGCCGAATGCAAATGATACTATAACCAGACTATGATTTGTTCTATATCCTGGTAAAATATTTGTGTCATTAATATCAGTAATTAGTTTGTCTGAAATTAAGAAATAATCAAGGCGTGCTTTTTTGTTCGAGTTCCTTTTGAACCAGGTAAATTGTCTATCTTCCAGGTGTTGGTCTCGCCAACAATCTATTAGATTAAATTCGCTTATAATATTTAGAACTTCATTTCTCACGGATTATTAATGTTTACCTAATCATGGCAGTCTATATCTGGATTTAAATCCAGCTATTATGGTAAGGCAGTCTGCGCCTAAAATATCATTATAAATCCTTATAGAAATTTGGGTCGTCTTTATTTGGACCGTATATATTTATCAATCTCATTCTTTTTACGTAAATTGTTATATCTAGTATTATCTTATTTCCATTCTTTCAGACAATTTCGAATGAATTTAAATTCAAAGTTATTATTAAAAAGAATAGCCACACCTCTAGACTGGCTTGAAAAGTTACTAAAAAAGCATTCATATCCCCATTGTGTGCGCATATATTTTTCATCCCTTTGAGTAAAATGTCTTGTAAGAAGTAAACAGAGTATTTTTGTACTTCTAAGGTAATCCATAGTGTCTGTTCTTTTATTTTTATCACTTATTCATAGATGCAAATGTTACCCGATCAGTCATGGTTGGATTTTATCAAATCATTACATTGCGGAGAATATTGACTGTCCTGATATTTATGAGAATTCTGCGAACCATTTATATGTAACATAAAAATTTGACGCTGCTTATGCTTTGCCTTCCACATTCTATAGCAACACAAACAAATACATATCCAAACAAAAGAAGCAAAACTAGCTTGTTCTGAAAAGAAAAAAAGTTAGTATTAAAAAGAATTGCCACACCTTCCTGAACTGGCCTAAACAGTTACTAAAAAAGCATTTCTATATTTTTCATCTCTTTCAGTAAAATGTGTGTCTTGTATGAAGTAAATAGATTTCTTTTACTTGTAAGTGGTGTCTGTTCTTTTATTTTTATCACTTAAAAAAGAGTATGATAATGGACCTATGGAAACGGCCGAGCACGACACATACGAAATATTGCAGTATCGGTTTGATTGAGACGGTAGTGAAAATATGCTAGCTACCGCTCACGCCCTCTAGCCCCGGGTTGAGCAGAACTCAATATTCATAAAAATCAATAAGTACAGAATTTTAACCATCCCGAAGATGGCAAGCATATGGGGGCGGTGGATATAGCAATATTTGTATCTTTATTTCATCCCCTATATCCAGCGGCGTATGGTCCCAGGATCTAATAAAATGGTATGCCCCGAAGAGCGAAATAAATATAAGTATCGGGCTCAGCAATCTCCAAAGATGTGGATAAAACCTGTGCATTCTTAGATGCAAATGTTACCCGATCAGTCATGGTTGGATTTTATTAAATCATTACTTTGTGGAGAATATTGACTGTCCTGATATTTATGAGAATCCTGCGAACCATTCATATGTAACATAAAAATTTGCCACTGCTTATGCTTTGCCTTCCACTTTCTATAGCAACACAAAAAATACATATCCAAACAAAAGAAGCAAAACTAGCTTGTTCTGAAAAGAAAAAAAGTTAGTATTAAAAAGAATTGCCACACCTTCCTGAACTGGCCTAAACAGTTACTAAAAAAGCATTTCTATATTTTTCATCTCTTTCAGTAAAATGTGTGTCTTGTAAGAAGTAAATAGATTTTTTTTACTTGTAAGTGGTGTCTGTTCTTTTATTTTTATCACTTAAAAAAGAGTATGATAATGGACCTATGGAAACGGCCGAGCACGACACATACGAAATATTGCAGTATCGGTTTGATTGAGACGGTAGTGAAAATATGCTAGCTACCGCTCACGCCCTCTAGCCCCGGGTTGAGCAGAACTCAATATTCATAAAAATCAATAAGTACAGAATTTTAACCATCCCGAAGATGGCAAGCATATGGGGGCGGTGGATATAGCAATATTTGTATCTTTATTTCATCCCCTATATCCAGCGGCGTATGGTCCCAGGATCTAATAAAATGGTATGCCCCGAAGATAAGATTATTTTTTTTCTCAAAAAGATAGGCCTATCTAGAGAAGGAAAAAAGGGCCAATAAATGATCCTTCACACATGTACACAAAACGCATAATACAACATAACAGCTATTTTTGTCCCTAATAGTGCATGCCTTATAAACTTTAGTCATGTAGAAGACTATTACATGACAAAAAATGTTATAAAAACTGAGTATAAAAAAGAAATATAAAAAGATCGGACAGGGAAAGTAGCATTCAAGGAGGACAGTAAACCACAAAACACAAAAAACAAACACGCAAACAGACAAACAAGAAGGCGAAAGCAATAATAAATGCAAACGACATCACAAACACAAGAAGGGTTGACAATAGGGCTACCGCCTTGGAACGGTCAGTGGCAAAGTAGGCCAATGGGGGTTTAAACCGGTTCTAGGGTGCACCAAACCTCACACTCACCCTACTGTCATCCCATTAAAACAGGACAGTGTAAATAAAGAAATCCCCGCCATGATCTAATCTCTAACCAACAAGGCAGCATCAATAGGCAATATAAGTAAAACACAAATATGCTCGTGTAAATATAATACAAAAAAAACAATAGCCTAGAAAGCCACAATGAAGGTACTCAATGACTTTGCAGAATCCAGAGCAGTAAGAGAATAAACCATTAAGGGCACGACAAGAAAGATCATGGACAAACATCAAACGCAACCGTCCCAATGGGCTTTAGGTAGGCGTCATCATAGGGTCCACAGCCTGTCTGGTCATCGTACAATTAAAGAGGAAAGCATAGTGGCGAACTGTAAAAGGGTCCACCACCAAGCATGCAGTACGTTGCAAAATGATAGGGTCATAACCTCTTTTGATAAACTTTTTAACAAGTTTAACAAAGATAGTATGAAAGTGATCATGACCTAGAATCTTACGAAGTTTATAAATCACATCACCATAGAAGTCAGGTTGTGATAGTCCTTGTCGCAGAAGAGTCCTTAAATTACTTTTATATTTGGAAAAAAGATCAGGGTTACGATAACAAATTTTGCAAAGGTTTTACGAAGTTTATGGTAACGGTAACCCTGATTGAGTAACTTTTTAGTTATACAAAGATTACGAATATTAAAGTCCTCAACTCGAGTACAAGCTCTAGAAAAACGAATAAGTTGAGACACATATACCCCATAAGAAGTTGCTCGGAGAACATCCCCATCCAAGTGAGGATAATTAACAATGTCAAAATTAAAATCATCTCTCTTGTCATAGATTTTGCTAATTATTTTACCATTTTCAATCGAGAGATCTAAATCAAGAAAAGAAGCGTTATTATCAGATATATTAGCTTTGTTAAGCTGAAGTTCTTTAGGATAAATATAATTAACCGTAGTTGGAAAGAAAGGGTTGTCAATGTTCAATATGTCATCCAGATACCGAGAGGTATCATTAAAGGCTTCAATAACATCTGCCTGGGTATCTGGTGAAAGACTCAACATGAAATCCCTTTCATAGCAAAATAAGAACAAATCTGCGACAAGTGGTGCACAGTTCGTACCCATAGGGATACCAACAATTTGTCTATAAACGGTGGTTCCATACCTGACGAAAATATTATCTAATAGGAAGATGAGTGCTTCACAAACTTCATAGCAAGTCCACATAGTATAATTGTCAAAACTGCCGTTAGTAAAAAACGCTTTTATATTATTACATGCCAAAAATGTAGTATTTTCTCTAGCAAATGTTTTTTGAATAAGAGAAATTAGCTTGTCTTTAATAAGGTGATGTGGTTAGGTTGTATATAGTGTAGAGAAGTCATAAGTGCTTACTGATGAAACTTGACCTTTCTTGAACATATTATCAAGAACGTCTCCTGAATCTTTTATAGACCAAAATAAATTAATCCCAGAGTTTTCATAAGTTTTATCACAATACAGTTTAACGTGATCTTTAACGGCAGTAAGACACGAAGTTAAACGTTTGGAGATGTTTGTTGTGGTGCAGGCACTAGAATTCGAAATAAAGCGAGCCTTATATGGATTTTTATGTAATTTAGGAATCCAGTACATAGTAGGCAGTTTATTTTGCTTATCGTTTACACCAGCCTTGAAAGTAGTGCATCGAGTGATATGTGCGGAAACAACATCATCCTCGGTAGAATTAACTGGAGTATACGAGTTGGTGCTGCCGAGTTCCATAGATAAAACATTGACGTAATGTAGGCGTCAAACAATAATTACATTATTAGCTGCTTTATCTGCAGGAACTAAAACAAATTTATGATGAAATTCCTGAATTCCCGATTTTAAATTACGAAAGGAAAACCTAGGTCTCGGAGGAAGTAAAGAGGGGTTAGCATTATAAAAGTTAATACGTGTATCTATAATTTTCAGAATTGACTTTTTCCAAGTAGAAAGTGAGTTTGGGTCCGCATGTTCTCTTCGACACCATTTGATACTAAAATCTTCAATGGAGTGGGCGATCTGGGCACGACAGGCATTAAAATCAATAGTTGAACGTAATCTATATTTAGGACCTTTCGAAAACAAATGCCGAATACGTTTATCAATAATATCAAAATTACCAGTGATAACATGACCTGCTGGAGCATAGCAAAATGTTGATGTGTTGCATTCACATTCCTTAGGAGTATTATGTACTATATCAAGGTCAGAAACTATTTTGTTGTAGTTGAAAATAATATTTCTAATAGGCTTTTTATACTTATAACAAATTACAGGACTTTCAGAATTTTTGAAATATTTTGGGATAGAATCAACTACATGAGTATCTCGAAAGATACTAGGCATGTCAATGAAATCAATACCTTTGTTTATATATAGTAGTTTTAGAAAATGCCTCACGTGATCAGACTCCTTGTCAATATTGGGTCGGAGAACATGTTGTGAATAACTTTGAACTATGGAAGCAGTGTTATACAAGGGATCTGTACGAATGAAAATTTTGTCGGCTTCCTCGTCGATCAACTTTAGTGATGAAATGGACAAAGAGGTAAGCCGCGAAAGCATAGAGTGCTTACCAGACTGTTTAAAAATGGTATGTAAATCAGCGACAGAAATAATTACACGCGATTTACGTTTGATGTTACCATTACGCCTAAGACCATGAGACCTAGCTTTACGCTTTCGGATAGAAAATATAGAAAAAATGTCAATATTAGGATCTTTAGAAATATTTCCTTCTTGATAAATATTGTCATTAAGGCCGAGTGGATAAGGTGTCTGTAAGTTTTTCATCCACTTAAGTTCTGCAATACGTCTAGCTTTTATTTTAAAGCTTTTAGTAGCATCATTATCAAAAAATATATATTCAACCGGTTGAACAGTTACGTTATTAAAATTATGACCTGACTGACGAAAGTGTTTTTAGGATTACTTGCATTATATTTGTGTTCACGAAATCGAACTTTTAATATAAGTTGAATTTTACACAAATTTTGCACTAGTTTTAACATATCTATTTACTAGCTATACCTGCACAAATGCCTGTCTGTGACACATCAGGGCACACTCACACCTGACTGGACTGAGCACCTATCCATCTATTTAATAAAAGAGGAAAGATAGTCAGATTACTTATATCATTTTTACCAACAGTGTACATATAAAGTGTAATGTTCTATACACATTTTAGAACATTTTTCTCATGTATGTTTATGTTTTTGTAGTCATACTTTTTTGGCTTTCATTTTTTATTCAGCGTATTTTGACGATAGAGTACCCCTTCATAAGGAAGGGTGTATATCAAAAGTTTAAACAAGATTATTATGTTTTTTTATGTATCATACATTTTTGATAGTATATGTATATCCTTCACTTTAGTCCTTGGTGAAACGAAAACCAAGGAGTCTGAAGGGTTAGTTGTAACATTATATATGTGTCACCATTTATTTCACTGGCTCAAACACCAGATTTGTCTTTGAGCATTATTTTAAAGAAAGGTTATTGTAAACATTTACTGCTTTTAATAATATATTTACCTTATTATGTTGTTTATATGATAGCTAGATACCTATCATTACCCCTTAATAATCTACATCATGATGTGAGATATAGCATATACATTTTTCTTGTATAAGTAAAAATCAGTACACATTTCATGTCAGTATGCATTGAATCATACATCATAATTCATATACTTTCTATACATTACTTGGTCATGGGTGTCATGGGTGGAGTACAAGTTAATGATTTACAGAGCTTTATATAAGCTGAGTATGCGAGGCTTAAAGCTTATAATTTACACAGTTTTAGATACAAAAGAGGAGATTCATAGTCTTCCTGCAAACACCCTCAGCTTAAAAATATTATGCCACTTACAATTCTAAATGCTCTTAATGTTTATAAAAATCATGAGGCATATTATCATAAATACTTGTTACAGGCTATAACTCTATGTAACAAAAAAGGCAAGAGTATACGAGTTACCGCCCTTAAAGCAGCTCTGTAAACTGTCGCAACCAACTAAAATTATTAAAAAGCAAATCTTACCCATGAACTGACGAAATGGTAGAAAGGGAAACTTCCCCAGTTAACAACTCTCTTAATATGCAAATTTGACACTTATGTTATTGTTATAAAAAAATGCATACAATATTGTAAGGTGCATCGGGGGATGACCCTCTCCGACCCCCATGCACCAATGACGGGGAGAATAAATGGATCACCAAATTGGTTGTTTAAAAGTTAAAAAAATAAATAAATAAATTATAAAATGATTTACATAACTTAGAACAATGGGCGTCTAGTTTCGGCTTGAGAGTTAATGCTAAAATGTTACTAGTACTTAATAAAAGAGGCAGGGCTGCCATAGTTGTGAGACAAAAAAACTGAGATTTTGACAAGCATGTCTTTGGCGTGTAAAATGGGCGTAAAGTCTATATAAATATACGCGAGAGGCATCCATGATGTCGTACGTCAGATAGAAAGCTATGATAAATAAGGGGAAATGTAGTCCCATCTTCTGTGCGTCGAAATACTTGGACTTAATTATCTGCAATAATAAGAAACTTTTCAAAGTGATAAATGAAGGTTGAAACAGAAATAAAGCCATAATATTTATTTTTATTTTATTTATTTTTAGGTCAAATTGAAAACCAGTTTCTGTTTTTTGTGTAGTTTGACAGAAATCCTGAGATTTTGGACAAAAAGCCTGAAAGCCTGAGATCTCTGAAAAAGCCTGGGATTTCAGGCCCATAGCCTGAGAAATGGCATTCATGTAGAGGTAAATCATTTCACTTCCTACGAACTTGATAATGTAATAATACAACAAGTGAATGCAAATCCATATCTAGCTTTCAACAACCCTGGTGTATGGAAGGGGAGTCCGGGTCAAAAGTCTTAAAGTGTTAATTGTATTTCTGTAATGTCTCATGTTTGTAAATATTGCAGATTTAGTTTTCTTTGTGACAAATTCATTATTACAACATTGCAATTTTCAAAGCCAAACGTCTTAATGTGTTTAGTATATAAACCACGTGTGTAAACGTTCATTATATACACACTTCTTTGTTACAAATGAAAACATGCAACATTGCAATTTCTCAATTCATTGATGCAAATTGTCCATTTAACTACATGCGAGTTACATATTTGTTGCTTTGCAGCGACAAATACAACATTACAAGTTTGAAATGACAAGATGCCGTCTTGCTTGTTTCTCACATGAACCTAAATTTCGACACTACCCAGTTCAGCAACTTACGAATTACGAACTTCTAAATTTGTAATACTCACGTGACATTATGACAACAGGTGGCGGTAAATTGAACTCTAGAAATAATGACTGATCCCTTCATACATTAACCTTGATGGATAGAGTACTTAGCAGCGTTGATCTTCAAGTGAGCACGTCTTGTTGGAATTTTCCTTTGCTAAAAATAGATGCTCACTCAATCCATGAGACCGCGCTATGACGACATCACCGTATTGTTAATCAAGCTGTCAAGAATCCAAATAACAATAATACATGGGAGCGGCTGGTTTACGTCCCCATCTAACAGGCAAGGTTAGGGGACGTGTCTTGCTTAAGGACATACCAAAGTAACCCAGTGGCGCCAGCGATGCTCAAACATGTGGTCTCTGGAGTCCGTGTAACATGCTGTCAACTGGACCATCTAGACCCTGCTATCATACTGAAAACATAACCATGTGAATAATACTGGAGCATACAAGTAGTAAAACCTGCATCATGTAACATTAATTTATTTATTTTTTTCAAGTTGAAACTGTAAGATGGAGGGGAGACAATCCTACTTTGTGACGAGGCTCATGATAGAACTCACTGCTTGAACACCTGATGACTGCAAAAAAAAAAATGGGGAAAAGAAAGAATAAACTGGATGAAACATAGACTAGATCTTTCTTGTAATATAAGTAAGTTAGTAAGTTAGTAAGTACATATTTTATTATAGTGACATGTGCATAATATACAATACAATCATAGCATGGAAGGAAATAAATAGCACCCAGCCCAATGGGCCTATAAGTCACCTAAATGAATGAATTGAAATGACTAATATATATAGTCGCACTTTGCCTGTAGGGTCAAGGTCAAATGCATTATGTTGAATGACCTAAAGTTGGAACATGTTTTGTGGCTTGAAAAGCACACTATGAAATGTGTAACAACAACACGTGTTAAAGTTCGAATAGTTTATTACGTTGAATAACACATTACGTTGTATTAAACAAGTAATTGTGGATGTAAGCAAGTTCAGTTCAACACATAATGTTAATCGGTTACTTCTGCCACAGAGTCAGATTCAATTACTTCCTAACTCTAACAACACCGTAAACACCGGCAAAGTTCGTAACACCAAACCGTTCTTTATCGAACCAAGATCATAACCGACAGCCTAAACTTTAGCGCTATCTGCCTACCGTAACTGTTCTACATCTTTCCAGTTCTGTCTCTACTGCTTTATGCAGGCCAATATATACTAACAACCCTTCCGATCTTGTTTCAGCAGGATATGGAATATAAGTATAGTAACACTAATATGCTTTTACAGTTGTCAAAGTTGAACTGGTCAGCTCACTGACTATTACTTAATGCGGAAACAACATCATTCCCTTTCTTTAGATAACTGGAGTTCAAATATCAATTATGTCCTGGTACATCAGGATATGTGTCAATTACCCATTTGTGACCGTTCGGTGTCAGCTGCTGACTACAACGTACATGTACAATTTAAGGTCTAAAATGTTGTCAGCATTTTCCCTTTAATTTACGTTAGTAAATACCCATAAACGAGAAATGATAATTTATAAGTTAAGTCCCCCATGCATGACTCTGTTACAAATGATCAAATTAAAACCATTGCCAGAGAAGTATCTACTTTGGCAGAGGCGTAGCCGACCTGAAATGCATATATAGGCCCGTCAAACTGGGGGTGGGGAGGGGACTTTTGCTTTTTTTTCATAATGCTGTATAGGCCTGGGCTATGCCGATATTAGGGTCTTTTCGTTTCTTTCAGTGGCCTTTTTTGTGGTGATTTATGGTTCATTTAGTAATTTAATACAAAAATAATGTATTGAAACAATTCTAAAAAATACCAATCCCAATGTACTCCCTTCAAAGGTATTAGAATATATACGATGTTTGCTAGCTGATTGTTTAAGAAAACACCAGACTATCTTGACCTGTAGTATACTTCTACTTGTTTTCACACTTATGTTATATGGCATAATTAAGAAACAAAGCCAGTCTGTTTGTATGAGCCCGCAAGACATCAATTTTGTTTCAAAACAGTGTATATAAAAAGCAACAAACCATTATAAGACTGCTATTATTACTGACAAATAAGCACGGAGAGTACAGCACAGTGTTCTCTGTCCATTAAGTACAGTAATGGTGATGTGAAAAGGGATATCCTACTAGACCTCTGGAGGGTTAGGGTGCAGAGTTCACGTGGTCGCTAAAGACGGTCTTTTTTTTTTGGCAAGGTCTCCTATTGGTGTGGGGAGCAGGGGCGTCACGTACCTAGAACTTGTATGATGTGCAGGCCCGACTATTTCTAGTGGGGTCCGGGCATGCTTCCCCGGAAATCTTTGTAAACGTAGGACGTCTCTGGTGCGTTTTGGCGTATATATTTTAGATATAAATTTAAGCAAAATCACACTTTAAAATTATACAAATTCACACACTATTATATATTTCATTGTTATATTTTTCAACCATGCATGTAAAAATTTGGCCTCACAGGTAGCTATGCTACTGGAGAGGGTAGTGCATAAAAGACACGTCTACACGTTTAAACACAAATAACTGGATTATACACGTAGGTTGCATGGAAGTTGTGTGTTAGTTTTATATGGATTCTTTGAATGGAATAGGTATTTCAGCTTATGTTCAGCTTGTGATAATCAGTGGACAGTTAATTGAAACAGTAACAGTTATTTATCTGAGTGAAGTACTTTTAAGATTGGACAATAACAGATGTACTGTTATACAGTTTACAGTTAAATAATTAGGCTTTACCAGACCAAATATAATTTATAATGAATTACAGTGATTTGAGGATTTAAAACATGGATGATATTAATATTTAAGTGCTGGTGAATATTGAGGTTGATTATTAATATATGGATACTTTATATTAAAGACATACAAGTCTGTAACGGGAATATTTAGAAAAAGTGAGTATTCTGACTTTAAATGTTTCTTGAAATTATTATTATTATTATTCTTACGTATAAAAGTATAATATTTGCATAATTATTTTATCAGGGTGTTTTCCAGCTTTATATTGGAGTATTCAACTCATTTTTTGTACTCCAGCTACAAAAACTCTTAAATGATAATTGTTTTAAAGCAGTTCATTAGATGTTAGGAAAGTGCAGCCCTTAGAGTCTATATTTTTAAATAAGTTTATCGTCTTAAATAATTCAAACATGTTGTATGTTTCTTTAGTTAGTTTCTCTGCATGTGGTCTTTATTGTTAGAGAATTCCTTTTGATGGGATGTAGTTTTGTTTACACTGTCTTGTCTATTTGGGCGCTGAAGACAGGATAATAGCGAGGATTGTGCGCATATAAAATCGATTCAAGCTAACTAGTAGGCCTTATTGCCTACTGACCGTTCCAAGTCGGTAATCCTGTCTTCACCACCTTTTCTGTTGTTTTTGTCTCTTTCACTGTATTATCAAGTCCTTGTTTGCAGTACAGTGCGGACGTACAATGCCATTGCGTTCGGACGTTGTAGTTTCTACAGGACCCTATATCTCATTTTTGCCAAAGTCAGTGCTTGTTTTTGCTATGATGCAGGTACTTTCCATTTTGCTTTTTTGTTCGCATGTTTATTTATTTTCTTTCAAGTTGCATGTACTGTATGGGGTATTCTCTCTGTTTAGGTCGCATTTTTATTATTGATCTAAAGCTGAATGATGGAGGCTAAAATTTTGTTTTAGAAGATTTAACTGTTGATAATAACAGATTTACATTAATTAATATACACTGGTCAAAAAAGCTAACCGGTCATTTTATTATTTGGAATATTATATAAAATATTTTATATTTTGAGTGGATATTTCATACAAATAAATTTGAGCAGCAAACAAAACAATCAATACACTTTGTAACTTCAAAATCCGCACTTCCGGTCTCGTGGCTTATTTTGGCGCGAAATTGCATTATTCTCCCGTGCTGCACGCGGTAAGATTTGAACATGTGTTTGTGTTCTCGGAATTGTTTATCATTTCAATCCCAAACAAAAACTTACTAAAAATTAAATAAAAAATGCGTCGGATGACAACGGAAGAGCGTGGACGGGCCGTCGGTATGATTATTACTGGTACTTCGATTAGGCAGGTAAAGGACATTGCGTAATTTATTCGTTTTTATTAATTTATTTAATCGATTTTCAACGTTTTATTTTCTCTTTTTTAAGTCCAGTACCGTGTATTATAATATTTCTCATCCTTCCGGCAGGTTAGTTTATTCATAAGTTTACTTGTCTGTCCGTCCGTCCGTCCGTCACTTCGTTTGTTCGTTCGTACATGATTCTGTCTAACCATGTTCATTATTTCTGAAAAAGTCGCAAGAATGAGTTGAATTATATTTATAGGTAGCCAGAACAGTCAACAGAAGTTTTTCAACAATTCACGACCTTTGGCTCAAGTACAATCGCACCGGAAGTGTTGGTGACCTTCACCGAAGGCCAAAAATACGTGTGACAACACAGCGTCAAGATCGCTACATCCTTGTAACACACCTTCATAGTAGAAAAATAACAGCGACAGATACTGCCAGACGTTTAATAGGCGTCCATAATAGAAACGTGAGTGATCAAACAGTACGAAATCGACTACGGATCAGGCATTTGAGGTTCACCTGAGCAGACTGGGCAAATGCCACCTTTACAGATGAGTCCAGATTTAATCTTCAGAAGTCCGACGGCAGAGAGCGAATTTATCGACGACTTGGGGAACGATATTCGGATAATTGCGTCAACGAAAGATCTCATTTTGGAGGAGGGTCAGTGATGGTTTGGGGAGGTATTAGTTTGCACACTTAAACTGATTTGGTGGTTGTTCGAGGAAACCTGAACGCAGACTAATACCAGCAACAAATACTTCGACTAACACTTATTTCCCATATTCGCGCTAACCGTGGGATGACATTCATGCAAGGCAATGCAACTTGCCATACTGCAAGAACTACCTGTCAGCTACTTTAGGGCAACAACATTCGAACAATGGAGTGGCCGCCATGTAATCCGGATTTATATCCAATCGAACATGTGTGGGACGAATTCGACCGTCGTGTGCGACAGTTACCAAGGCAAAAAAATATTGCTGACCTCACAAGGGACAAAGGCAATGTTTGGAATAACATACCTCAGCGTTTTTTTACATAACTACATAAATTCGATGCAACAACGCTGTTTAGCTGTTGTACGCGCAAACGGCGGTCATACGCGATATTGATTTTTGTAAATTTTGAAATTACTGGTATCTATGAATTTCGATAAAATAAACTTCTTTGAAATTCATAAAATACTTTGCTTTACTGGTGTGATTACTTATAGAACATTTTTCAATACATTTATTTCCAATTTCACATATATATTTTTTTCTGAGACAAATACATAAGAAAATAACAAGTGATCGGTTAGCAATTTTGACTAGTGTATATGGTCCAAATAATGACTCTCCTGCTTTTTATGAAAATACTGCATCACTAGCAGAGACTATTAATAATGATAAAATGATATGGTGTGGCGATTTTGACCTAGTACAGAATCCTAAAATTGACTATCACAATTATAAATATGTAAATAACAAAAATGCTCAGGAAAAGATTTTTGAAAATAAAAGAAAAATATAACTTTATTGACCCTTTTAGGGAAAATAGTCCATTTCTAAAAAGATATACATGGAGAAGAAAAATCCATTGAAACAGGCAATGATTACTGAAAATTTATTACCATCCGTAAAAAAAAGATCAAGTTATCGCTCTGGTCGTTCTATGATAATCCTTAACCTTACTTTTACACAGTTTAAACAAGGGAAATCATTATGAAAGCACAACAATTCTCTCCTCAAAGACATAGATTATTTAAATATTATGAACGATAAAATAAATGACCTTAAAATACAATATGCGCTACCGGTATATAATTTTGATAACATAAATAATATATCAAATAATGATGTCCAGTTTGTCATCAACGATCAACCATTTTTAAATACACTTTTAATGGAAATAAGAGAGAAATCTATGTCATATTCCAGGTTTAGAACGAAAGAAAGTGAAAGAATAGAGAAAGAAGTCCTCAAAAATATAGAAAAAATAGAGCACAACCTTATACCAGAAAGTTTGGATCAATTAGAAAAAATTAAAGAAACATTGTCTAATTTACGAACACAAAAAATGCAAGGTTATGTTATTAGATCAAGAGCATGTTTTATCGAAGACGACGAAAGACCAACTAGCTATTTCTGCAATCTTGAATCTTATAATTACACTAGCAAAACTATACCAAAAGTTAAAAAGATGACGGTCCCTAAATTACAGATCACTTTGAAATTAGAAATTCTTGAAGAAACAAAATGCTTTTATGAATCTTTATATTCTAACAGAGATACCAACTTACTGGATATATATTAGATATAGAACTTTCAAATTATGATATTCCCAAGCTTTCTTTAGAGAAATCAAACTACCTTTTGAACAATAACTTTTGAACAAGCATCTTTATCGCTGAAAGAAATGGCCAATATTCGTAGTCCCGGTTCCGATGGATTTAGCGCAGACTTCTTTAAAGTCTTTTGGAAGCATTTAGGACACTTTGTTGTACGGGAAATACATTTTGGTTATTTAAATGGAGAATTATCTATAACTCAAAGAGAGGGGATTCTTACTTGCATACCTAAGGATAATAAACCTCGTAATTGTTTAAAGAACTACAGACCTATATCGTTATTAAATTGTGTTTATAAAATTGCATCTGGTACTATAGGCTATATTAGCCAACAGAATATTAAGGCTACTTTATACAAACTTATAAATAAAGATCTGACAGGTTTTATAGCGGGGCGATATTTGGGAGAAAATACAAGACAGCTTTTTGATATCATGCACTTTATTGAAGAAAATAATATACCAGGATTAATTCTATTAGTAGATTTCGAAAAGGCATTTGACTCCCTATCTTGGGCTTTTATTCATAAAGTTTTAAAGTGTTTTTGGATTTGATATTTCCATTATCACATGGGTTAAATTTTAAACAAAATTGCAAAACTTTTTATTAACAAAGGGGGACATTTACAATAAATAGGGGATGCCGTCAAGGACACCCATTATCACCGTATATCTTCATCTTGTGTGCAGAAGTTCTCACTATTAAAATCAGAAACAACAAAAGTATTAAAGGAATTACAATAGGAATACCGTAAATTTTCACAATATGCAGATGATGCCTCAGTAATATTAGACTGCTCAAATACTTCTCTAAACGAAACGCTTAATGAGTGGGAAAAACAGATTTTAAGTTGTTAGGAATCAATTTCAATGTAGACTTGAATAAAATGATTGATATTTCCTATTTTGATAAAATAATAAAGATGAAAACTTAATCAAACAGTGGAAGCGTAGATACTTGACACTATTTGGAAAAATTACTGTTATAAAATCGCTTTTATTGCCTATGCTTAACCATTTATTCATTTCGCTTCCGAATCTCAATGATAGCATTATAAAACAAACAAGGACAATACTTTACGATTTTATTATGGGATGGACCAGCAAAAATAAAACACAGTGTACTTGTAAAAGGTTATATCGAAGGAGGGCTAAAAATGACCAACTTAAGAGCTTTTATGTATGGTCTAAAAGCTACATGGTTAAGAAGATGGATAATTAAAGGTTCAAAATGGACACATATTATCGAGACTACACTCAACTTAAAAGATGTAATAAGTTTTGGAATTAATTATACAAAATCAATAATGGACAAGTTAAGTAATCCATTTTGTGTCGATGTTTTACAATCATATGCATACATTAATGAGAAAAACCAACATGAACCTACACACCTATATCTTGCAAGTCCAATTTTATATAACCTTTTAAATATAACCTTAGTACAACACTTCGATGGTTTCAAGTAAGAATCAACCACAGAATATTGCCAACAAAAATATTTTTTTTTACCATTAAATCCATTGATACCCCTCTATTTAATTTCTGTCACCAACAAGAAAATATTGCACATATGCTTTGGTCATGCCCAGAAACTCAAACGTTTCTGAACAAAATTAAGACTTGGTTGTTAACAAAACATATATACTGAAAGGAAAAAGAAACGCATCATCAAAAAAGTGCCTATACTACGTTATTATATAAACCTAATTCTACGTAATATTCCAGATATATCTCTCAACTTGTTTTGTTCAAAAAGGGGCTACAACTAATTACAGAATGGACAACTCTGTCATGTAGTAGACCTTTTTATCAAAGTATACTTTGTGACACGAAATTCATAAACGTTGAAGTTTCGCTTGAAAAAGTCAAGCCATTTCAGTATTCTGTTTAATATTAAGAGATTGCAACGTTTAAAGCCTAAATTTGCTCACCTGCTTGAGCCAAATGTGTATTTTGTCGATAATAAAACTTTAAAGGGGTAACCATTGGTGTGTTCGGTGCTGTTTAAACCTTCTTTCCAAAAGGACAGGCCTAATATCGCCCTGTACCATTCGATTAGCAGTAGCATAGTAAACATACATTATATAGCGGAAATACCCATTATGCGTTTCTTTTTCCTTTCAGTATACTATATTACATTCATAGAAGAACTACTTATTTTCAAGATGGGAAATATGCTATCATCAATCAATTTGTACATTATTATCGAGTTAAAATATTATATTTGTTCATCAAAACGTCTTAATAAATTGCTATCGGTCACTGCTGTGAAGAATAGACTTAACAATTCATACAAAGCACTGTATATAGCTGTTAAAATGATAACGTAGAGACATTTTCCGAAAAATGGACGCCTTAGATGCCTGAATGGGAATGTGTGTTGTGAACTTAATATAATATGTATATTTTGTAAAGTATTTGGTGGGATGATCCTCCCCGACCCACAACACACTCATTCAAGGTGAGATTAAATGGGTTTGCCCTTTTTTGGCAACTGAATTTTTTTTTTTTATATATTAATTTATATTACCAAAACAAGTACGAGTTAAGACATTTTGTCCGCCATTTCATGACCTTCAGAAAGAATTTCACAGTGAGCGTCTATTTTTAGCATATCGGATTTGCGCCTAATCTATTTTTAGCTGCTCACTTTTCAGATCAGGGCTGCAGAATGAAAAACCCACTTTCGGGTTAGACTAATCCGAGCCTTCTCTGACCCTAAAAGCCTTCTTTTTTTTTTTTTTTTATTTGCGGCTTTATAGGGTCAGAAGAACTGCTATAGTGAAAACCGGTGGATTACTAAAAACGCACAGACATGCACTTTCAACGATGTTTGCGGTGTCGGGTCGATTTTTACGATAAATTTAGCTCAACAGATCGATCATTTAATGTTTATTATACCACGTTGCAATGATAAAACTGCACCTTTATCGATGGTAGTGACACAATAAAACATTTATGTTTTGAAGTACACTTTTATTTACTATATCCGCCATATTGTCATTTTGCATATTAATTAAATGCCCGTGATGTTCTCGCGAGAGCCTCGTTAGGGTAGTGATCATTCCTATTCCTTCCTTCATGATTATTGCTGCTAACTGAAGGCATTTACATTTAGGAAAAGGAATAGATATATTGGATCATCCTGAGAAGTCTCATTAAAAAAAAAGTATGCATACATAATTATACTGATCATGCTTATTTAAGTTCACCTGACACATGCTGCACAAGTGAACGAATTCAGCCAGGGCTTTTTTTTTTATAAAAGGACCGAAATCTGGTAACTTCACAATTCATGTAAAAAAAATTCACAACTCTGGGCGATTTGTTTCACAATTATTATTATTATTATTTTTTAATCTTAATTTTTTCAAAATTGTTTGTTCTGGATATGTTCACAGAAGAAAGTTTATCTAAAATGTTTCATATTATCCACCTCCCACAAAAACAATGTATGTAGATCTACGTATTGAGTAATATCGCTTTTAACAATAAATCGTTCAATACATTTTTTTACAAATTAGGCGGTTTTTCGCGCTTTTTTTCTCCACAAAATGACCAGGCTAGGGTCGGGAGTCTTCACAGTGTTTAGGGGGGAAAAGCCCTGCAAACATTACAATGGAAATCACACTGCAGTGCTTTGTCTGATTTGGAAGTAATAGAGTTGATGTGTTATGCTTAAATAGTTTGTTGCATTGGGTTTTTTCTATATGATGATCGCAAAGTTTGTATGTGAATAGTAGTGGGTTGCGTTTTTGTGTGACCCTTAGAACGGAGAATCTGAGTTGGGTTTAGAAAATCCCTATGTTATAATGTATTACAGTATGAGTAATATTACAAAATTTAACCATTTTATTTTAGTGACTTAAACCGACGCTCACCATGAACGGAGCATCTGAGTTGGGATTAGAAAATCCCTATGTTATAATGTATTACAGTATGAGTAATATTACACAATTTAACCATTTTATTTTAGTGACTTAAACCGACGCTCGCCATGAGGCATTGCCTTATTCATATTATGCCGGCAGGTTAAAGTCTGAGGTATACTGGATTAATAAATCGATGTGTTAATTATAATGATTGGTAACTATTGCAAGAATGCCGAGTGTCACTTTAAATGTTGCATTACTGGACATATATCGAGTATGTCCTTGTTACGACATTGTTTAAGCTGCCGTATCGTCTGACAGTCAATATGTCAGGGGAAGAATTACGATCTCAAATCACGACGTAATTGAAGTATTGCTGCCAGACTCACATTACTTTATTTGCTTTTTCTTTGCAGTCTTCCATCACTATTACAAATTCAGTGTCAATGTGTTTGTCTTACTCATGGTATGCATATTAAGATATGGTTCCAGTTTAAAGATACGAATACTAGCAAATTTGAGGTCAGTGTAACATATGTTCACAAATTAAAGCAAATCAAATAAACATGTGTCTTTTTGCGAAAATATATGTTTTATATTGAATTTAAACCTGCTTGCAAATAATTAAAATTATAGGAAACATAATTTAAAAGTTTTAATTTTTTCTTCATTATTTCACCGTGTGTATAAATGTATTATTTATGAACTATACTAAATAGTTAGTATATATAACGTTTACGTTTTTCTATAACCTCCTGGAATAACCGTAAATAGGAGAATTTAATATTTATAAATCACAAGAGGTTTTATCAGTATATCGAGGAATCTCCAAGTTATCAACAGCAGTCACGAGGAGAAAGACGCTCGCATTGCAAAAACTGAGTTTTTTTAGTTCCATCAAGCTTAAAAAAGCTATCCCAGGCGAGTAATCATAGTTAGGAAATACCATTATCAAGTTATTTATTTTGTATCTTCAGTGTAATTTATTTTGGTGGTGTATCGCTCGTTTATTTTATTTTAATCAATTAAATACAGAAGTTTTGTATTTGAAGAATTCTAAAAGGAATACCAATCATGATGTACTGCCTTCAAACAATCAGTCATGATGTACTGCCTTCAAACAATCAATCATGCTGTACTGCCTTCAAACAATCAATCATGATGTACTGCCTTCAAACAATCAATCATGATGTACTGCCTTCAAACAATCAATCATGATGTACTGCCTTCAAACAATCAATCATGATGTACTGCCTTCAAACAATCAATCATGATGTACTGCCTTCAAACAATCAATCATGAGGTACTGCCTTCAAACAATCAATCATGATGTACTGCCTTCAAACAATCAATCATGATGTACTGCCTTCAAACAATCAATCATGATGTACTGCCTTCAGACAATATAGTGTATCAGTCTGTCATACAAATGTATCATGCATTGCTATACTGCTCATCAATACCCTCTCAGATTACCGACAGTGCCTTCACAGTGGAACCTTTAGAGAAACATGCAAAGACGGATTCAAATATTGATTGTCAAGTAACTGACAGCTTAAATAATATCGTAAATGGCAAAGTAGAATCTTATATGGATAATCCACATTACAATATTGACTCGTAGATGTTACAAAATAGGATAATCCACAGTACAGTATCGACCAGTATATATTACAAAATACGGATAATCTACAGTACAATATCGACCAGTATATGTTACAAAAAACAGATAATCCACAATACAGTATCGACCAGTAGTTGTTACAAAATACGAATAATTCAAAGTAAAGTATCGATCTGTAGATGTTACAAAATACGAATAATCCACAGTACAGTATCGACCAGTAGAGGTTACAAATACGGATTAATCCACAGTACAGTATTGACTAGTAGATGTTACAATATACGGATAATCCACAGGAAAGTATCGACCAGTAGATGTTACAAAATACGGATAATCCACGGTACAGTATCGACCAGTACAGTATCGACCAGTAGATGTTACACAATACGGATAATTCACAGTACAGTATCGACCAGTAGATTTTACAAAATACGGATAATCCACAGTACAGAATCGACCAGTAGATGTCACAAAATACGGATTAATCCACAGTACAGTATCGACCAGTATATGTCACAAAATACGGATAATGCACAGTACAGTATCGACCAATATATTTTACAAAATAGGGATAATCCACAGTACAGTATCGACCAGTAGATGTTACAAAATACGGATAATCCACGGTACAGTATCGACCAGTACAGTATCGACCAGTAGATGTTACAAAATACGGATAATTCACAGTACAGTATCGACCAGTAGATGTTACAAAATACGGATAATCCACAGTACAGAATCGACCAGCAGATGTCACAAAATACGGATTAATCCACAGTCCAGTATCGACCAGTATATGTCACAAAATATGGATAATGCACAGTACAGTATCGACCAATCGATTTTACAAAATACGGATAATCCACAGTACAGTATCGATCAGTAGATGATACAAAATACGGATAATCCACGGTACAGTATCGACAAGTAGATGTTCAAAATACGGATAATCCACAGTACAGTACTGACCAGTAGATGTTACAAAATACGGATAATCCACAGTACAGTACTGACCAGTAGATCTTACAAAATACGGATAATCTACAGTACAGTATCGACCCGTCGATGTTACAAAATACGGAAAATCCACAGTAAATTATCGACCAGTAGATGATACAAAATACGGATAATCCACGGTACAGTATCGACCAGTAGATGTTCAAAATACGGATAATCCACAGTACAGTACCGACCAGTAGATGTTACAAAATACGGATAATCCACAGTACTGTATCGATCAGTACAGTATCGACCAGTAGATTTTACAAAATACGAATAATCCACAGTACAGTATCGACCCGTCGATGTTACAAAATACGGATAATCCACAGTAAAGTGTCGACCAGTAGATGTCACAAAATACGGATAATCCATAGCATAATATTGACCAGTAGATGTTACAAAATACGAATAATCCACAGTACAATATCGACCAGTAGATGTTACAAAATACGGATATCCACAGTACAGTATCGAACAGTAGATGTCACAAAATACGGATAATCCACAGCGCAGTATCGACCAGTAGATGTTACAATATACGGATAATCCACAGTACCGTATCTAGCGGTAGATGATACAAAATACGGACAATCCACAGTACAGTACAGACCAGTAGATGTTGCAAAATACGGACAATCCACAGTACAGTACCGACCAGTAGGTGTTACAAAATACGGATAATCCACGGTACACTATCGACCAGTACCGTATCGACCAGTAGATGTTACAAAATACGATTAATCCACAGTACAGTATCGACCAGTAAATGTCACAAAATACGATAATCCACAGTACAATATTGACCAGTTGATGTTACAAAATACGGATAATCCACAGTGCAATATCCACCAGTAGATGTTACAAAATAGGGATATCCACAGTACAGTATCGACCAGTAGATGTTACAAAATAAGGATAATCCATAGTGCATTACCCACCAGTAGATGTCATAAATACGGATTAATCCACAGTACAGTATCGACCAGTAGATGTCACAAAATACGGATAATGCACAGTACAGTATCGACCAGTAGATTTTACAAAATACGGATAATCCACAGTACAGTATCGACCAGTAGATATTACAAAACACGGATAATACACAGTACAGTACCGACCAGTAGATGTTACAAAATACGGATAATCCACAGTAGAGTACCGACCAGTAAATGTTACAAAATACGGATAATCCACAGTACAGTATCGACCAGTAGATGTTGCAAAATACGGATAATCCGCAGTACAGTACCGACCAGTAGATGTTGCAAAATACGGATAATCCACAGTACAGTACCGACCAGTAGATGTTACAAAATACGGATAATGCACAGTACAGTATCGACCAGTATATTTTACAAAATACGGATAATCCACAGTACAGTATCGACCAGTAGATATTACAAAACACGGATAATACACAGTACAGTACCGACCAGTAGATGTTACAAAATACGGATAATCCACAGTAGAGTACCGACCAGTAAATGTTACAAAATACGGATAATCCACAGTACAGTACCGACCAGTAGATGTTTCAAAGACATTATGAACCATGACGGATTTTTTTTTTGTAACCTTCATAGTGTCATGATATTATTGTCTTCAGATTCTACTTGAGATATTACAGCAAACATCATCTAGATTCACAATTCTACTTGAGATATTACAGCACACATCATCTAGATTCACAATATTACAGCAAACATCATTTAGATTCACAATGAGAGTGAGGATGTTTTTGGCCATGCTTTGAAACTTACATGCTGTTTATACTTGGCTACTGTCCTTCTGTTTGTTTATAATATTCGACAGGACTCAAGCTACCATAGAACCGATATTGTGTATGAAACCCCCTTTGAATTATTTCTATTCTAATGCCCCTAAAATGTGAAAATAACGCACACATCTGAAATCTTTCGCATTGCTTTGCTTGCTCTCCTAACGTTGCATACGTTACAATGCGCAATGCGCATTGCGCAATGCTTATTCTCCTAACGTTGCAAACGTTACAGTGATATATCGTTCAATATAACGAGATATTTTAAACTAGGCTATATAGTGCGGGTGTATTAGAATAATGTATAACAGTCGAGACAACGCAAGCTATAACACAACATGTATTGCGTGTATGAAGTCCCTTAAATTATTGGGCTTCACAATGACTG
Source organism: Cyrtodaria siliqua (assembly GCA_037043455.1). NCBI lineage: Eukaryota > Metazoa > Mollusca > Bivalvia > Adapedonta > Hiatellidae > Cyrtodaria > Cyrtodaria siliqua. The sequence continues at coordinate 54,350 of JAWPHD010002771.1, read as the reverse complement.
GTTCCCTCGGGTGTGTTTATACCATTTGAGACAACTCAATCCACCATAGAAGAAAAGGCATGTATCGGTTATAGATCATTTATTAAAATATTCAAGAAATGCGTTCATGGGATTGATACCGAACTTAGAACTGCGTTCTTTAAATTTTTAATATGGGATCCATAAGCGACATATAGTTCAATCTGCGCATTCTTTGCTTTGGCGACTTCCTTTTACCTGCATGTGAGCAGTAGTAGGACCCGACCACTGTCTGGCAGCAACCCTCTTAATTGGCAATTGAAATAGTGAACCCCTCTGATTTTTGCGACCTTCCACTCTACACATGCAGTGCTAGGGGAGGCTTAGTTTCTCCATAAATTGAACCACTTACTAAAAGCGATCAATAGATATTGCAAATTGTTTGCAGATATGAAAAAAAGCTAAAAATTGCAAATAGTCCTATGCTCATTTATTGATTTGCTGTATTAAATTCGCATATAAATGACTGATGGACTGAAACAAATATTTGGTTTTTATTCTGATTTAAAAAAATAACAAGAAGTATAACCACTGAGAGGGTTTAGCTATTATACAAAAATAAATCGTGATGTGCAAGACTCCTCCGAAAAAGTAAACATTAGCGTATACAGTGGTCTATGAGGCCACACTTGAAAATATAATGTTTGCCCTTTCACGACCGCCCCAAAAACAGAGCCCGACTCCAATATTTATTTTCTCGTTTTCAGAGTTTTTTTGTGTGTTTTTTAATTGCGAGTCGCATCGTGATGCAGCTAATAATAATATGAACACAAATATGTTCGCAGATTCTTTATCATGTTTTGAAACTGTGATCAAGTCGATAATTATAGTCATTCTATGACCAGACATGTGATCGCAAACTTTACCAGGGGCACATTTTGTACGTGGATGAACGAAACGACAACACTGGATAGACAGTGATTTGATCATTGGAAAGATATTCACACATTTGGTTGATGCGGAGTTTTAAGAAAATATTCTCTGGTCTTTGGTTACGATAAAAACATAATTTTAAATCATATTTAACTATTGTGTCAAATAGATTTTACCGGCACAACAATGCAAATACTTGGATCGAGGTCCTCAGTGAAGCTAACAACGATTAATTTGGCCTCTGTTGTCGGGATATTTTACACGTTTTCTTATCAAAATTAATTATTAAATTAAAACATTATTTCGATCAAATTCGATAAAATTCGAACTTTTAATTCAACATTTATATTTTTGACTCAAAACATACTATCATATTTAAATTTCAAACACAGTTTTAAACAATTATGATATGCATTTAGTGACATTATTCGGTTTAAGGTAAATCTCTACGGCAATAGAAACATATGGGTTTAGAATTAAAACTAGTGGGTACCTAATTCAAAATGTAATTTAAAGCGAACCGCGTGAAATTGAAGACTATTTTTAAATGCATAAGTTCTAAATAACAGTTTCACGATATTAAATCACGCATGTTTTATGATAACCATTTCCGCTGAAAAATAACATCTTAATCAAAAGTGTTATGTTATAAGTTGAACACCTCTCGTACAATTACAACACAGAGTCCTTCGAGTTATTAGTGTTATCTTTGAGAGGGAAACGTCAGATTTGATCATATGGCGACCCTGTGGTTAAATATGGGTCTGTCCCAGATTTCACATGCATTACATGGACCTAAATGGAAATAAACTTTAGCAAATCGTCCTTTCTGAAACCATAAGTTATAGAGCTCTCATATATTGCATGTAGCATTAGTTGAGTCCTGTACCGATGCTGTTCAAATGGCGACACCCCGGGGTCGCAGGTTTTACATAAGAGTTATATGGGACACTTTAAAAATCTTATGTACCATCTTATGTACCATCAGCCATGGTTTGATAATGAATGCAAAGAAAGTAGGAATCAATTTTATAAGAATTTAAATAATTATAGAAAATCTGACTGTACAGAAAACAGACAAGCTATGACTCAGTCTAGGTCTCATTATAAAACAGTCATTAGAAATAAGAAAACAAGTTTTAGTAAACAAAAAACTCAGAAATTAGAGTCACAGAGATATAAAAATGCAAAGGAATATTGGAAACTCCTGAAAACGGCGAGCACTGGAGTGCCAAAATCAAATATAACGACCTCTCAATTTGCAAATTATTTCAAATCAATAAACGATCCAGAATCTGTATTTTTCCAACCAGATGATGATATTTTATATTTTAATAATAGAATGTTAAACAATGAACTACAAATAATGTTTGACGAACTTAATATTGAAATCAGTCAAGCAGAAATTCATAAAGCTTGTAAAGAGTTAAACAACAACCGCTCAGGCGGATCGGATTATGTCATAAATGAAATGTTCAAATATGGTTGCATGTATTTAGATTCATACTTAGCGAACGTTTTTAATAAGATTTTTGATATGGGTTATTTCCCTTCTCACTGGACGGAAGGCTATATTGTACCACTTTTTAAAAAAGGAGATATAAACCAACCAGAAAACTATAGAGGGATAACATTACTGAGTACATTCGGTAAATTATTCACACGAATTTTAAACAACAGGTTAACTACATGGGCTGAGGATTATTATATTTATATTGAAGCACAGGCTGGTTTTCGAAAACATATGGGAACTATTGATAACCTATTCGTTCTCCATGGTTTGATAAATCATATATTGAATGAAAAAAAAAAGTTATATGTAACTTTCATAGATTTCACTAAAGCTTTTGATTTGTTGGTTAGACAAAACATATTCTATAAACTTATGCAATATGGAGTGAGAGGTAAAATCCTTAATATTATTAAATCATTGTATACGAACATAAAATCAAGAGTAAAGTATCAAAACCAGCTTAGTGAGAGGTAAAATCCTTAATATTATTAAATTATTGTATACGAACATAAAATCAAGAGTAAAGTATCAAAACCAGCTTAGTGACAGTTTTAGCTGTTTTCTTGGAGCGCCGCAGGGCGATTGTTTGTCACCTTTTATATTGTCTATGTATGTAAATGATTTAGAAGAATATTTTACACTAAATGGTTTTAAAGGTATCGATACTGGAATGTTAAAGTTGCTGTTACTATTATACGCTGATGACATAGTGATATTTTCGGATACTGAAAAGGGGCTACAAGATGGGTTAGATATACTGTACAGTTATTGCCAGAAATGGAAATTGGTCGTAAATGAAAATAAAACGAAAGTCATGCTTTTTAAAAAAGGCGGTCAGATAAAAAGGAACCTATTGTTCACATATAATAATATTGTAATTGAAATTGTAAATAAGTTTACCTATTTGGGAATTGTCTTTACCACAGGCGGTTCTTTTGATCAAACGTTCGAATCATTAAGTGGCCAGGCATTAAAGGCAATCTTCAAAATGAAGTCGTATATAAATCAATTTACTGACTTATCGGTCAGTCACACTTTAGACATTTTTGACAAACTCATTTTGCCAATATTAAATTATGGCGCAGAGATATGGGGATTCTCAAATGCGGAAAAGTTAGAGAAAGTACACCTTCAATTTTGTAAACTCAAGTTAAAGGGTTATTGGAACGAACAGGATTTAATGAAGTTTGGTATTCTCAAGGAGTAGAAAACATAACGTATTTCATTAATATATTTAATTAAAGATATGTTTATACAAAATTGGAATGCTGAATTATCGGATTCCACTAGAGCTAGTACATACAGAATAATATCAGATTTCAGGTTTAAGTATTATCTAGATGTACTAAATATAAAGAAATTTAGAGCTTTTTTTACAAAACTAAGAGTCTCTAGTCACAGGTTAGAAATAGAAATTGGTCGATGGCATAGACCAAATAAAACACCAAGATCCGAATGAAAATGCCAGCTATGTAATATACTAGAAGACGAATTTCACTTTGTATTGGAGTGTTCACTATATCAAGATATAAGAAAAGAATATGTTAACAAATATTTTTGGAAACGGCCAAACATACCAAAATTTATTGAACTTATGACAACAGAAAACAAGAGTTTATTAAAGAAACTGTCCGTTTTCATTTGTAAAAGTTTTAAAAGAAGAGACGACATGTTTTATAAATAAATATCACTTTTCTCCATTTTTGTCCACAGATATAAATGTGTTCTGATCAGTACTTAGGAATATTAATTTAAAAATATATATTAAACACTTATATACTAAATAGTTGTCAAATACTTTTTAACTAGTAACATATACAGATGATCTTGAAACTCACCTATGAAATTATACAAATTGTCATTAACTGGAAAATATTGTGTGTATTTCATATACATGTTTATATGTATGTACTATTTGCATGTGAACTGTTGGGCGTAATGCCTTATGTTTGAATAAAATATCTATCTATCTACATACTTAAAACTGAAAAAATCTTCTCTAAAGTCACAAGGCTCTCATATATCACATGCAGCATAAGCTTAAGTCCTCTAGCAATTCATTCAAAGGGTGAACCTGGGGTTCAATCTGGCCCCGCTCTGGGGTCGTAGTTTTGCATAGCGTTATATAGGAAAATAAAGCATTTACAAATCTTTGTCTCTGAAACTACAAGAGATAGAGGTCTAATATTTTGCATGTACCATGGTCCTCTACCAAGCCTGTTTGAACGGTGACCTTGTGTTAAATTGACCCTGCCCTAGGAGTTACACTTTTACATCGTCGTATAAGGACTTAAAGTCAGTCTTGACTTCACTATTTTTGTTGTAACCATTCTAACCTTGTCAATATCCATGCTTGTATATGGCTCCAAACTGGGAAGGCGTACTCTACAAGCGGACGGATATACGCCTTATAGGCTGTTTCCCTGAGTGTTGGGTCTTTTATTGTGATGCATCACTTTATGAAGGCCAATGCTCTGTTTGCAGAGACGCATACCCGATGTATATGACTGTTCCATGAAAGGTTGTTGATGATGTCAACACCTAAGTACATAATGCTTGTACCATCTCAATGGTTTGTCCATGCAATGTATAATGGAATGACATTGGGGACATGGAGCGTTCGACTTGTGTGACAAAGCACTTATTTGGGATTAACTCCATGTTCCATTCTGCTTCCTAATACTATAGCTTGTTGAGGTCAGCCTGGAGTAGATGTGCATCATGAAGGCTGGACACTTCTAAGTAGAGGGCTATGTCATCCGAAAAAAGCCTTACCTTAGATCTGTCATGTTTTATGAGAACGTTAATATAGGCTAGAAAGAGTAAGATGCCTAATACTAATCCCTGGTCACCCCTGAGGTGACTGGTACAGTTTCTAAGTATTCATTATCCAGGACTACATATTGGGTTCTGTCTGAGAGAAAACTGTTGATCCACTGTAGCACCTGACCCCGTATTCCGTACTGGGTGGTCTGCCTCAACCACAAAAAAAGAATTCGACCGTCATATATAACCTTACATGTGTTGAAAATGACGTAAAACGCAATATAACCAAACAAATTATAGTTAGAATCCATGGATTGTTCATCTTTTTTTAATTGTGGAAACACATTTGCACTTTTCCGGTCTTTGGGAACTCCCTTATCAGTATTTGTTTTATTTATGTTCAGATCCTTCGATCGCTAAAGCACTTCTAGTGATGAGATAATAATATCAGGCATTATAGGTTTGCCACTCATGTGTCTTGTAGGGAATGATGAGAAGGATTTTTCCATTGTCAACGAATCATGCATTGCCCTCTGTGACATCTGGCTGAGTCTTAGTGGGATTTTAGGAGTATATACTTATTATTTATTTATTTAAATTGGGTATTTAGTACGTTTGCTCTACTGGATTTAAGGGTTTTATCTTTCGCGAGGGGTTACACACCCTGAGAGTCTTGTTTTGCATTTTTGAGATATGAGAAGAGTTGTTTACATACCTGGGACTTGTCTGGAGATGGGGATTGATTTTATGTAGTTTATGTAAGTGAATATTTTTCATTTCATTGTAGTATTTAAATAAATTTGTTGATTATGTTTTCAAAAATAGTTGTTACTGGTTTTACTTCCTTTCTTGTTACATTTTACCCGTAACAATATTGACTCTCTTTTGATATTATTAATACTTTCCGTCATAGATTAACGTAAGACCTAGATGTTTATGATGATTAACACATGTGAGTTGTCAAGTATATTTTTACCATATAACATAGATAGATAGATTCTTTATTTTCCTCCAAGATGTAGGAGAGCATATACATATAATTATAGCATACAATACAAATTCAAAAGTTAACATAGACGAAAGTCAACATATATTTACATATATAGAACAAAAATATATACATCATGCAATACATGTAGTGTTACTGAATATTTTTCTATCAGGCTCAATTAATCATGAGTATAGAGTTTTAATAATACTATTTAAACAAACGATATATATTGATATGTATTACCATACGCATGACTCTTGTCGAAACGAAACACAAGATGCCAAACTGGTACAATATACTCAGTTTAAAGTAGTATAACATATTACATAACTGATTATGCATCAATCATATAAACAATAATATTGAGATTTAAAACAAGGTGTGGAGCACTATTGAAAGTTGTTAACATTGCATTTTCCATTGTTTAGTACTTAAAATCTCAATTATTTATATATCTATATTTATCTATAGAAAAAACATAAATAGCAGTCCCAACATGCAACACGACATCCTAACAAAGTCAGCTGCATGTTGGCTTTAACAAAAAGCTTAACCATAATTGCATGACCCTTGTCGAAACGAAACACAAGGTAACAACTATCATACAATAAAACAGGTACCATTATACCTTGTAAAGACGATATTACAAGAGATTTGAAAACATTTTGTGAATTAGATGAATAATTTTTAAGTGTAACTGTTCATTGTTTTCAGTATTGTAGTTTCTGAAACCAGCAAGTATGCTTTCCGTCATAGATTAACGTAAGACCTAGATGTATATGATGATTAACACATGTGAGTTGTCAAGTATATTGTTACCACAAAACACCTGGTGTGGCAGCGTATTAAAGTCATTACTTATTTTCCGTAATACACTAGTGTATTACATATGCAAATGAGGATAGAATCACAATGTATTGTATTCCTGCGCGCTGTCAAAACAACACAGATTGCCACGAATACGATTTTTCAGTGAGTGATTTTGTAATGATTGATTGAAAATATCGTGTGATTGTGAACGAAACAGTTTTTCGGAGTTTCGGAACGTTTAACATGGTAAAGAAAGGTGGAACTGGCATGAATTTGAGCTGGCACCAGTGAGCCTTACTATATTTCCGCAAAACCGTCACAAAACAAACCACACCGATGTAAACGCTCGGTGGAACGGTGACTTATAACCACTTTTCTTTCCGTAAATGAAAATTAAATTGATCAATTTATCAACGAACAGTCAAACAAACAAAAACTTTATCGAAAACAATAAATGATATGACCATATTAAAGTCATATTTTGAGCAGCCAAATGTCAACGAAACCAGAACATTACAAGACATTCCTATTCAAGATCTTGTCCCTTTGCTACGCAGATTTTTCCTTAGCATACGGAGCCTAGAGAGGATTGATTGGGAGCTTTGACCCTCACTTGCATAAACATAGCTATCATCTCTACCAGAGACCATTACATTGACCTCTGTCAACGTCTAAGAAAGTAGTCTGCAATCACATGATAATTTGTCACATGACCATAGCTAAAATATAAAAATAGCAACAGAACTTCAACACCGCGACACCACCAACTATCGGCCGTTGATTGACATGTAAACAATCGAAAGAAACACGACTTATTATCTACATTTTGATATATAGTATAGGTTAGTACTTTAATTTAAGTGGGTTGTTAAGATCTATGTGATATTGGAAAGTGCTGGTAAGCAAATCGCTATACTGTTACGCTATGGGGACGATTTGGTGGTGCCTATTTTAAAGTTTTGACGGCGGAGTTATATGCCAAAGTACAAACCTTTATTCTATCGCAATATAATCCTGAGCATAATTTACTGTATATTTAAAATATTCAAGCCGAAAATTGTTTTCTTTGTAATATAAGCATTTCATATGAAGTTAATTCAGAAAAATATTAGTGTCATCAAGACATTTTGCATTTCCCCCGTTTTTCATCGTTTGCCAAGATTCTTGGTATTTGGTGAGACGTTAACAGAGATGTATGTGTATGCAAGGAACGACAACTCTGGGTAGAGATTGCATAGCTATGGGTAATACATTGCCACTGGTGCTGGTATTGCACGTGTATATGAGAGGTCTTAATATGTTAGCAAAAATAATTTAAACGTGATGGAAAGGGAAATTTGCCTAAGAAAAATGACACCATTTTCTCGCAAAGAAGTAGATGCACTTCAGGACAGTGGTCAGATGGGAGAGTCCTCTCCTGACACAGTTCTTCACACGCTGATACTCGAAACTACTGTTCATTTTTATGCTACAAGTTAAGAGATATATGTTGGAGCGATGTTTCACTAAAAGGGGATGAAAATGGCTAAGAGTTTCTCGAGTTTACAGCGCATCAAATACTAGAACTGGCGAAACCCCAAGAAATATACGGAATGTAAAACCAAAACTTTGGACAAACACTACTGATCCTGCCAGGTGTCCTGTCAGCCTCTCTAAAAATACGATGTTAAGAAAAGAGACCACTTGGATATTCTGAATTAAAACATTCATTCTACATTGCTGCAACAACTACAAACTTTCAAACGTGAATACCTGGTTCAAACCATAGGAAATTGCATCTTTTGATTATTACTTTATGGTGGTTCAAACGCAATCTGTTGGTGTGAACAACATGCAAACAATGTTGAAGAGAATGGTTGACGGTACTTGAATCAAATCCAATGAACATTAGTCAAACCATAGCGCCAGAAAATATCATGTTCAAAAGTTGAGTGATAACAAATGTCCTCCGCTGTGTAATAATTGATGTGTGTCACCGTTGTCAGGTGCGGATCCAGGATTTCAGCTTAGGGGGGGCGTAAGATTTTGGTCAATTTTCGGGTCCGTTTCTAGCCTCATAAAACAGTTGCGGTAGTGCATTGATAGGGTAAAAAAGTGTGTTTTCAAATAAAAGGAGTTAAAAATGTGTTAATTAAACCACTTCATTAGCCATTATGCGTCGAGCGAGCGAAAAAAAAAATTATACTGAGGGCGTGCATCGAAATTGTTTGATATTTTATCTACAGTAACATGGACATACATGTATGAATAAAAAAAGTCCGTTTTCAAATAAAATGATTAAACAATGTGTTAATTAAAACACTCATAAGCCATTATGCGTCGAGCGAGCGAAGCGAGCAAAAAAAAATCTACTGAGGGCGTGCATCGAAATTGTTTGGTATTTTATCTACAGTAACGTGGACATACATGTACGAATATAAAAAGTCCGTTTTCAAATAAAAGGATTTAACAATGTGTTAACTTAATCAGGGTCTATTTACGCCGTATTCGGGACTCAATTGCGTGGTATGAGGGACTAAAAAACGTCTTTTGGTACTCGGTACGCAAACTTTAAAATAAAAGTAAGCCTAAAATGCACCAAAATTCATCGTAAACAAATACTGCGTCGGCACCGAAAATGCATCCTAGAAACTATCTTACAAAGCAAAAGTAAAACAAACCTTTTCTTTTCTTTCGCACCATCTTAAATCTGTCTGAGACAGCGTACTACTGGATGGACCAAGTTTTTTTCGCTTCGATGGGCTTGACATTTTCAATGTATCGGCTGCTACTGTCTTTTTAAATATCGGAAAGGTGCAAAACCAGCGAAAATGAAACTAATGAGCGAAAATTGAACTAATCAGCGAACTGCAGTTGATATTTGATCAAATCAAAGACCTAATAACATGTCTGTGATCAAATTAACCGACTCTAATTGTCACATATTTAGTCAATATGTGGATTAAATGTTTCGATTGTTTTTAAAAAAAACTTATCTTGGTCGATTTTAGGGGGGGCGTACGCCGCTTCCGCCCCCCTCTAAATCCGCCCATGGTTGTGTAATAACTGGTGTGTACCACCGCTTTGTAATAACTGGTGTGTGCCGCCATTGTGTAATAACTGGCTTGTGCAACCGCTGTGTAATACCTGGTGTGTGCCACCGTTGCGTAATAAATAGTTTGTGCCACCGTTGTATAATAACTGGTTTGTGAACCGTTGTGTAATAACTGGTGTGTGTCACCGTTGTGTAATAATTGGTGTGTGCCACCGTTATGTAATAACTGGTATATGCCACCATTGTATAATAACTCGTGTGTGCCACCGGTGTGTAATAAATGGTGTGTGCCACCGTTGTGTAATAACCCGTTTGTGCCACCGTTGTGTAATAACGGGTTTGTGCCACCGTTGTGTACTAACTGGTGTATGCCACCGTTGTGTACTAACTGGCGTGTGCCACCGTTGTGTAATAATTGGCGTGTGCCACCGTTGTGTAATAACTGGTGTGCGCCACCGTTGTGTAATAACTGGTTTGTGCAACCGTTGTGTAATAACTGGTGTGTGCCACCGTTGTGTAATAATTGGTGTGTGCTACTGTTGTGTAATAATTGGTTTGTGTAAATGATAACTTCACGCGAGCTGATAGAGATTGGAATGTGTATAGGCGAGTAAACCACCATAATTATAAACAGTAATAGGACTCTATATGTACTGATATGCGATATGTACATAACAAAATTCCTAGCTACTCACTTTTGTATCCTTACCAAATTTCATACTTTAAATATCTTTTTAGCATAGTAGTATAGTAAGTATTTTGTTTTAATCCATAGTTTGTAAATTTTGAGAGTTACCCTCCCTTTATATGAAAACATGAAATGTGCTGATAAAACACATAACATGAATCGAAGTCCACTTAAAGATATAAACTTCCGAACATTGGTATGAAATAATATAAAAATAAATAAAACGTTGGCTCATTTATTGCAGATTCTCCATCTATTAGAAAAAGAAACATGGGTAATCTTAAAGTACCACCGTCTTAATTCAAGTAACTGTAATGCAGCGTTAACACATTTCTTTTGAAAACGCATTTGTAGTGTTAATGCTGGTAGGTGGGTACTTAGGCATTTTGAATAGGAAGGCGTGTACCTCGCATACTGGAGGTCGCGGGTTCAATCCCGACCGCGTTACAACTCATTAATTTTATAGATTGAACTAGTACAGCATAAATTATGATATGTTGCTAATTAGGACTGGTCGGCCCGGTGTCAGTATAATGTGACTGGGTGGCGTATCATTGCACATGTCTACGGCGTGGTATTCCAGTGTGGCAGCACTATAAAGTTGACCATTTAGCTCACTGTTACAGTCGACACCGTCGTGATATGCAACAGCAAGAAACAATAATGAATACTGAACAATGTTAAAGGGACACATGGCAATCTTCAAGTCCGAGCATTACAATTAGCCTCTCGATGTTGTGTATCCAGTATCATTTTGACTTTATACTTGCTTGCATATATTTAAATACCATTTTGAGTTTTCAAATTGTCTTCGTTATTCTTCTACCTTAGGTTTGAATATGACGCCGCAACTTTTTAAAAAAAAAATCACGATTGTCCTGTGTCCTTTTAAAAGCGACGTTCAGCTTCATGCATACATACATATTTCAATGATACGTTCAACATCACAAAGGTGTCAACCATGCGGTACATTGATCAATTTCATATTTTTATCTAAATTGCTGGTGGGGAGAAATACATTAATAAATTTGCATTTTTTAAACTTATGTATACAACGTAAATGTGACGCATGAAATAACATCGTGCGGTTATACGTAGCAAAAAACGGTAGGTGTGTAGTGTTGATCGAGGCGGTTTTCATGGATTAAAACAATATATATGGACTGTCTATTGATTAATATGCAAAACTTTATCATAAGTTTTTTGTTCACTTGCTCATGCAATAGTTACATGTACAGAGGGACATACGGACAAACAGGAATTCACACTGTCAGATGGGCTTAATAGTAACGGTAAGTACATATACAGTTTTGACTGCTGTCGTGCATACAGTTTTTACATGTCAAAATCTGCAATTTAGCTCATGGGTCATCCCTCTTTTTCTAAAAAGTGAATGAAAAATACCTAAAGTTGTTCGACACAATGTTTTCTGTACGTTATCTAACTTCTTCAAATTCACAATAAACAGACTACACAGCGTTTGTATCAAATTACCTTCCTTTTATCATCCATGAAAACAGACTATTAACATGCGCATTTGAAATTGTTTAATACAGTATTATGTTCACAATGAATTGACATTTTTAACGTCACAAATTGTTTTATTTTCAATATTTTATACTCACTCAAAAACTGGCTTTTGGAAAATAGCAGCACTAACAGTGGGGACTTTGAAGAAGAAGAAGAAATTTTATTGACTTAAACTATTACATAGTTTTTCATCATATAAACATACATTTGACAAATATAATTTGACCACAATGACAAGATAAGTACAGGTCTATTAATGTATGCATTAATATGGAAAAAAGAAGAAAAAAAAAAGAAGAAATATATCATGGAGAAAAAAAATCTAATATCTAATACGGTACAATAGAACAATTGTATTATAGTGAGGATGAATGAGATTATAAGTTATTTATGGTACGTCTTAAAGAGAAAGCTTCTGAGATGTATTTGCTAAAATTGATAACATCTTTTTTGTTTTTTGACTGAAGGATAACAATGAATTTAAACATATTAGGCCTATGGCTATAATATCGTTTTATATATTTACTTCTGATTGTATTATAAACAGGACATTAACGCAAAATGGAACTCGTCCTCTATATCATTAGTGTTACATATTTCACATATAGTGCGATAGTAATTTAGCTGCAAATTAAAGTAATGCTTGTAGCAGGGTCACTGAAAATTCCCTTTGTAATAGCACAGGTGTAAATCGTTTAATTGAAAGTGTAGCATGGTCAGTGAAAATTCTGTTTGTAATAGCATAGGCGTAAATCGTTGAAAAAAGACCTGTCAGAATTACAGTTAGAATAACAGTTAGAATAATAAGTGAGAGTTAGGCAGGGAGGTGAAATGGACAGCCTACAAAACAAATATGGCTACGTCCATCTCGATGTTTAAATTAACCAACTCAATGAAACCATACTCTATCTATTACTAATTGCATTATGCTCCGCTCGACCCCCGACTACCCTTATAAATGTGCAGCTATGAAACCTATGTACTTCTCCCATTTCTAGTCATGTGAGATAGTTGTTTTCCTCATATGAGATTATAAGAATCCATCATGAGTATCCATGTGAGATAGGTAAATCTCACCCGAGGGTCAGAATTGTAACCAGGGACGAGGCTCTGCCGAGTTCCTGGTTGCAATTCTGATCCCGAGGGTGATATTATAAGTATCCATCATGAGTATCTATGTGAGATAGGTAAATCTCACCCGAGGGTCAGAATTTTAACCAGGGACGAGGCTCTGCCGAGTTCCTGGTTGCAATTCTGATCCCGAGGGTGAGATTTATCTATCTCACATGGATAAACTCATGGTGGATTCTTTTTCTTGCATATCAATGATATTTTGTGCATCGACGTCACCAATAACTAACATTTTAATGTGTTTTAACACAATGACGTCATGCATCTGTTCACGTTATTGACGTCATTATTGCTGCGCGTGAATTTTATCTCGACCCTAGTGTGAGATGGAAATATCTAGCCCCGGTAAAATGACGGATTTCCTTGTCCGGTATGTAAGAATTACCGTGAATTTTATCTCGACCCTAGATAAAATTCACGCGCAACAATAATGACGTCAATAACTTGAACAGGTGCATGACGTCATTGTGTTAAAAAACATTAAAATGTTAGTTATTGGTGACGTCGATGCACAAAATGTCATTGATATGCAAGAAAAAGAATCCACCATGAGTTTATCCTCGGTTACAATTCTGACTCTCGGGTAAGATTTACCTATCTCACATGGATACTAAGATGGATACTTATAATCTCACATGGATAAACTCATGGTGGATTATTTTTCTTGCATATCAATGACATTTTGTGCATCGACGTCACCAATAACTAACATTTTAATGTTTTTTTTACACAGTGACGTCATGCATCTGTTCACGTTATTGACGTCATTAGGTACCGACCATTTTGATTTCTGGGGGATGGGGGGTGGGGGCGGGGGGGGGGGCCTGGGATTTTTTTTGAAAAAATATTCTGGCCCTTGAATTACTGAAAAAAAATATCCTGGCTCTGACTTAAAGGAAAAAAAATAAACAGTCCTTCAAATTGTTGAAAAAAATAATCTGGCTCTGAGTCCAATTAAAGGAAAAAAATCTGGCTCCCTCTTCAGTCTATAAGATAAGATACATGTAGATCTACTTCATCAGTCACTGGATTCAACATGGAGATGTTTAACCACAATCTGGCTACATCCACAACTTCTGCTCAGAAGTTTATTGAAATCTCAAGTTGAAATGAGTTGTAGAAGACAGTGATAGTATTAATGGTTGTAATAAATGTGATGTGCATAGATCATGGGAGTAATACATGTGGTATACATTAGTCATGACAGTTATAAATGTAGTATACACTGGCAATGGTGGCAGTAAATGTGTTGTATAAAGTGTTATGAAGTGATCATGGTAGTAATTTGGTATACATTGATCATGGTAGTAATGAACATGATATTCATATAAAGTCATGGTTATAATTAATCTGGTATACATAAGTCATGGTTGTAATAAGACCATTATATTTTGATAATTCGTTTTACGAACCCTCCTAAGACAAAACGAAATTTGACAGAAATTTGAAAAAAATGTTTGAAAAAGATATTTGGTTCTGCTAAATATTCCTTTGAAATACATGGTCACTTCTCTCTTCAAAATCAATATTCTCAGCACCTAGAAAACATTTTTTGGAGGATGGTTCTGTATGTTCTTTCGGAATATTCTGCTGTGAACTCACGAGTAAACTTCAAATCATCTTCAGAAAGTTGTGCAAACTGTGTCAGCCATTTTAGTAAATGTTCACTGATTTTTATTTGTGTATGTAGACATACACTTTTAAGCATTGGACATCCCAATACATAATTATAAACTTGCTTTGACTTCACAATAATAAGACAGTATTATACTGGTGTGACATTACAAAAAAAAAATACTATCATTCAGTGACTCACTCCACATTACAAGCGATATGCGATATTACAAAAATGGGAAAATAACAGTCTTTGAACATTGAACATGGATGTTTGACATGAGGCATATTATTAATAAATATGGTATCAGTGGTCATGGTAGTAATACATGTAGTATGCATAGCTCATGGTAGTAATACATGGGGTATTCAGTAGTCATGGTAATAATGAATGGGGTATTCAGTGGTCATGGTAGTAATAAATGTGGTATTTAGTTTTAGTAGTCTTGGTAGTACTAAATGTGATATACAGTGGTCATGATAGTAATACTTGCAATATGCAGTGGTCATGGTAGTAGAAAATGAGGTAAAGAGTAGCCATGACAGTTATAGATGTGATGTACTTTGGGCATGTTAGTTATCAATGTAGTATGCAGTGGTCATGATAGTATTACAATACAAGTGTCCTGGTACTTACGCGATGGACTTTGTGAATATCATCAACAAGTAAATGGACTTAGGAAGCAGCTTCAGCCATGTTACAGACAAAGCCATGCGCTATATGCCAGTGTTAATAAGAGTGGTATGGAACATGGTAGTCATTGCCCAATACAAAACAATCCCCTACCAAACAAAACATCCAATCAATTCATAATTCAGAAGAGCAAAAGGGGGCTCACATAGAGAGCAGACAAGTACAAGCATAACTAAATATTAACACCAGCACATGAAGTTCTATCCACCAAATATGGAAAGATCCATATTAAACAAAAGAGCTGTCGAAAGGACAGCATTCTCCACTATTCAAGGTCAATTTTAAACAAGGTCACTGACACTTCTGTCTCACCAACCTTGGTGCCAGTTCATTCACAAGGTCAAGTCTTAATTGTGGAGGTTAATAGGTGGTGGCGACTGAGGTGAGGGTTTAGGGGTGCGGGGAGGGCGTGGTCAGTGAACATATTATATACCAAATATCAAAGCAAGACCTTCAATACCCCGGAAAGAATATGAACTTGAAGAGGGTGGGGAGGGGAAGTGAAGTGTTACTGAATAGGGAAAAAACTAAGAAATAATACAATATTTTCATTCGAGATGAGAGTTGAGAGAAGGGTGTTGGGAAGGGGATGAAAGAGAACAGGATAGATGCAGACATGGTAACTGAAGAATAGAATAAATATTTGTCTATCTGGGGTGATGGAGGTGGTGGTGTAGGAGTGGGGAAGGTGTCGGGTTTATGGGGCTAATGATAAATACAGGCTTGCCATTGTTATTGGATGTATGCAGAGATATGAAGCTGCTTAAAAAACTTTAACTGAAACTCTAAGTTGAAAAAGAAAATATCATCAGGCTAAAATGAAATAAAAAGTTATGAAACATGATTGTGTCTGTAAGTGATGACACTTGTCAAGCTCCTTTGGCTGAGATATATGGCTAGTGGGTATTGAAATAAATGGACTTGCGAACAAATAAAATAAAAGCAATTCTAAGTCTAAAATTATAGGCTACACATTTTCTAAACTACAATACAGAAAATATTTATCCAGAAAAAGGGCCATAATTTTGCTAAAATGCAATACAGAGTTATGGAACATGTGTCTGCTAGCATTCACGCTTTACTGAAGTTGTATTAATATTTAACAATCACCTATTGAAATAAAGGACTTGCCTAAAAACTTTAACAAGAATTTTGAAGTCGAAAAAAACAACATAACTTTGCTTAAATACAATACAGAGCTAATATGGAACATGTGTCTACTAGTGCCCTTGATATTCCAAGCTTTACTGAAGTTTTGTTGATGTACGGCTTTAAGTTGTTAAAGTAAATGGACTTTGTCAAAAAAGAACTTTAACCAGAAATTCGAAGTAATAAAAAAAACATGCTTTTGCTTAAATGCCATACAGAGTTATGGAACCTGTGTCTACCACTGTCCTTGATGGTACTGATGACATATTTCAAGTTTCACTGACCAGTGGTTGCTGAAATAACTGGACTTGGCTAACAATTGAAAACCAACCTGACGACGCAGACGTTGAGTAGATCTACAACAGCTCTTCTTATTCTACGAATAGTAAAACTTAAAAAAAATAAATATTCTGGCTTTCAAGTTCACGAAAAAAAAAAATCTGGCCAGTGTATGAGGCGAAATAAAAATCCCGGCTTTAAAGAAATGAAAAAAAATTAGTCCGGTTCAAAGGAAAATCCCAGGCCCCCAACAGAGATCAAAATGGTCATGTGACTCATGACATGACGTCGCCTAATTTTAGCGTAATATCAAATGCAGTCATTAAAGTATGCCTGGACTAAGCGCAAAATTTGAGAAAAATAATCCGTCATAAGTTTATCCATGTAATACAGGGAAATCTCACCATCGGGATCAGAATTGCAACCAGGAACTCGGCAGAGCTTCGACCCTGGTTACAATTCTGACCCTCAGGTGGGATTTCCCTATCTCACATGGATACTCATGGTGGATTCTTATAGTCTCCACCCGCGTCCCTACCATCCCCTTAAAAAGCATAATAGAAGCTCAAAAGCAGAGAGAAAGCTATTGTTTAGGGGTTTGCTGCGTTTTTTACCTCACCTTTACGCCACTTTATCTTAAATCTTGACTCCACCACTGACAAAACAGTTTTACAATGAAAATGTTTTTCGTACATTTACTCTTGAAAATTAAATACCATTTAACACGCAAAACCACTTTGATATAACTACAAACGAGTATACCATTCACACGCAACACCGACCTCTTTACTATTACTACAAATGAAATCGATTTAAAGTTTAATAAACTGTGTTACATGATGTTACATGAATACGTTCGGAATTTTGATAGCACCGTCAAGAAATCCACGCATTGACTCACCAGGTTTATTACCTCTCATGAACAGACTTAACCATCCTGAGTCCGCGATTTTTACCCTCTGGTGTTTGTTTGTTGCTTCCAAGGGATACCCGTTTCAGTAGTTATTGACGTTCACTATAGCGTTTGTTTCGAACTTTGTGACGGCTGCCAAAATAGTCATCCCGACTACAAACTGGTCCTTGTGAATCATCAAGCACATTCTGTGACGCTTGAAAGCTGAAGCCGGTGCTAGGAATCGTGAGAGGTGGAGCACCTTATCTTACCTCACATGAACAGACTAAAAAAAACGAGTCTGCTCCTTTTCTCTTTTGTTTGTGTTTGTTGCTTACAAGGAACATCCTTTTCAGTATGTATACACAGTAAAAGAAAGTACTGGACTTCCAAACATTTAAATTATATTCAAAGTTTAGATTTAGACGTCTTATTTCAAACTGAGTTGTACAGTTATGCATGTGTATATACTCAATATATGTTGATGCATGTGTGTCGAATGAGTTTAAGTTTAAACTTTATCTAAGAATCAAAACAAACGGCAAGAAATAGATAGAGTATGGTCTCATCGAGTTGTTTGATTTAAACATCAAGACGTAGCCCGTCGAGGTGTTTAAACCAGCCAACGAGATGAGACCTTAATCTGTTTTTTCAGCTGTCTGCCATATTCTAACTTCCGATATCTGGTAGTTAGAGCACACCATTATTCTGAAAGGTGTTATTTTCAATTAACCGACACCTGTGTAAATACAAAGGGAATTTCCGTGACCATGCTCCAACTTTATTTAATTTATTGCCTCTATGATTAAAAGGTAATGGTCAAATTCCTAACCCCTATGTTCTGTCAAAAATTCAATAAACGAAAAGAGTGTTTGCTTGAGTTATGTCGGTTGTGGGAAACGGAGACTTCTTCGTAAAATGTTTGTTTGCCCTTTGCCACGTGAGAGACGTAGCGTCTCCGTGGCCGAATGGTTAACGGCGTTGCGTTGTAAACCTTCGCCTCTCACCGCTGCGGGTTCGAATCCCAATGGGAGCTCGACTTGTAAGTGAGGAAGTGTCGATTCTTACGGATGGTTGGAGATATACAGTACTGGTTCTACCCAGGAAATGTGGGTGGTCTGCCTCCACCCCTCAAAAAATTGACAGTCATATATAACCTTACATGTTGAAAATGACGTAAAACACCATACAAACGAACAAACCACGTGAGAAACTGTAATGTACCTACATATATGATGTACTAGTATATGATGGCAGTATTAATTCGTAGACAAGCAGATAATTGACTGCGTTGTGGGACATCACAATTTCGCTTTTGATCGTGACATTGTATACTTGCAAAAAATCGATACTGTTCAAATTCGCGCGTTTTATAGTGTTTGTCTACACGAGGTTATGTTTAAAAAGGAAATAGTTCAACCCAATGCTTATTCTGCGTTTTAGCGTCGTTGTCAACGGCCAGCTAATTTCTACAGTCAAGCAAAATTGATCTGGCGGATTAACCTTTTAAGGGTATATTTAAAAAATAATATTTGGGATGGCGTTCTTTCAAAAGAACAATATTTTCTCCCGTAGTGACTGAATGATAAACGTGATGATTGTGTTACCTAGAGGTTGAGCGTTTGAGACGCGACTGCATAATTCGGCAATATTGCCTTTGAGCCCGTTTTACTTTGTGGAACGAGGACTTTAATCGAAAGAGCCTACGTACTGGAGTCTATCTCCGGGCATTTTAAAGCACTAGCGTAAGTAGACAAGTAACTATGGTGAATCATGTTTCCTGTCACTCTCTCAGCTGGTAGTGACGAAATAATCTAAATAAGGTAATAACAAATGGGACGATTTGCTTTACTCTTAGCCACTACAGAAACGAAAAATAAATTCAACATAGCATTGATAACCGGTCATTTGAGCTATGCTCTAAATACCAAAACACGTAAACCGATCGCAACAAGAATGACTATGTATATGCATGCAGACCCCAGATGGCAGGGACCAGATAAATACACATCACTATGATCAGGAGGTGTATTTGTCATATCGGCATCTGGAGACTGAATGCCATTATTTTGAATTGAATATGGATCAAGCGCATGATGTGCATTTCCAGTAGTCATCTTCATTATTGTCATTTTTTGCTCTACATATGGTTCTCCCATTTCATACATTTCAAGCCTTGTAAGTGAGAAAGTGTTGATTCTTACGGATGGCGGGAGGTGTACAGTACTGGTTCTACCCAGCAAAAGTGGGTGGACCATCACAAAAAAAATAACCTTACATGTGTTGAACCATACAAACAAACCAACCATGTGAGAGACTTAATGTATCTATATATATGATATACTAGTATATTATTTGATGCAAATCATGGCAGTATAAATTCTATTTCTTGAAAGAAATTCAACTTGATAGTTTATTTTTCTCGCCTCTCACCGCTGCGGGTTCGAATCCCATTGGGAGCTCGACTTGTAAGTGAGAAAATGTCGATTCTTACGAATGGAGGGAGGTGTACAGTACTGGTTCTACTCAGATATCAGGAAAGAAATGGTGGTCTTCCCACAGTGCCCTCCACCACGAAAAAAACGACCGTCATATATAGCCTAAGGTTTGTCTTAACATGACGTAAAACGACATTCAACCAACTATCAAACCAACCATTTCAGGCCTCTTTGGGATAATTGTTAACGCACTGGAAAACACCTAGTTCAGCATTTGAACGTTTCTCCGACTGACTGTAGTGTTGAGCAAGGCGCGAACGATAACTCTACGTCACGTGACGGGACTAGAAAACACCATGCAATTATTGCATCCATGTATCTACCCAGGATTCCTAAAATATTATTATTATATACTGAAAGGAAAAAGAAACGCGACACGGGAATTTCCGCTGTATATTGTATGTACAATAAGCTGCTGTTAATCGAATGGTACATGACTAACGTGAGATCTTTCCTTTCGGAAAAAATACTAAAACAACACGTAACACAGCAAATAGTATTCCTGCAAAGTTTCATTATTAGAACGCGTTTGGTTCTTGCTTTGTGAGCAAACTTAGGATGCAACCAATTGTTATATCTAGTATTATCATTTCCATTCTTGTCAGACAATTTCGAATGAATTTAAATTCAAAGTTATTATTAAAAAGAATAGCCACACCTCTAGACTGGCTTGAAAAATTACCAAAAAAGCATTCATATCCCCATTGTGTACGAATATATTGTTCATCTCTTTCAGTAAAATGTGTGTCTTGTAAGAAGTAAATAGAGTATTTTTTTACTTGTAAGGTAATGCAGGGTGTCTGTTGTTTTATTTTTATCACTTATTCATAGATGCACATGTTACCCGATCAATCTTGGTTGGATTTTTTTCAATCATTACATTGTGGAGAATATTGACTGTCCTGATATTTATGAGAATTCTGCGAACCATCTATATGTAACATAAAAATTTGCCACTGTTTATTCTTTGCCTTCCACTTTCTATAGCAACACAAAAATACATATCCAACCAAAAGAAGCCAAAATAGCTTGTTCTGAAAAGAAAAAAAAAGTTTCAAAAAGATAGGCCTATATACAGAAGGAAAAAAAAGGTCCTTCACACATGTACACAAAACGCATAATACAACATAACAGCTAGTGTTGTCCCTAATAGTGCCTGTCTTATAAACTTTAGTCCTGTAGAAAACTATTACATGACAGGAAATGTTAAAAAAACTGGATATAAGTTGAATTTTTCACAAATGTTGCCCCAGCTTTAACATATATATTTACTAGCTATACCTGCACAAATACCTGTCTATGGCACATCAGGGCACACTCACACCTGAATGGACTGAGCACCTATCTATCTATTTAATAAAAGGGGAAAGATAGTCAGATTACTTATATCATTGCTAAAAATAGTGTAAATATAAAGTGTATTGTTCTACACACATTTTAGAACATTTTTCTCATGTTTGTTTATGTTTTTGTAGTCATAAGTTTTTGCCTTTCATTTTTTATTGACGATAGAGTACCCCTTCATAAGGAAGGGTGTATATCAAAAGTTTAAACAATATTATTATGGTTTATATGTATCATACTTGTTTTATAGTATATGTAAATCCTTTACTTTAATCCTTGGCGAAACGAAAACCAAGAGTGTAAGAGTTAGTTGTAACATTAAGTTAATGGAATAATTATATATGTGTCACCATTTATTTCACTGGCTCAAACACCAGATTTGTCTTTGAGCATTGTTTTATAGAATGGTAATTGTCAATATATTCAAGTTACTGCTTTTAATAATATATTTACTTTATTATGTTGTTTAAATGATAACTAGATACCTGTCATTACCCCTTAATAATATACATCATGATGTGAGATATGGCATATACAGTTTTCTTGTATAAGTAAAAATAAGTACACATTCCATGTCAGTATGCATTGAATCATACATCATAATTCATATACTTAAAAAAAAACGATATATCCATTACTTGGTCATGTGTGTCATGGGTGGAGTACAAGTTAATAATTTACGGAGCTTTATATAAGCTGAGTATGCGAGGCTAAAAGCTTATAATTTACAGCGTTTTAGATACTAGAGAGGAGATTCATAGTCTTTCTGCAAACACCCTCACTTTAAAAATATCATGCCACATACAATTCTAAATACTCTTAATGTTTATAAAAAGCATGAGGCATATTCTATTTCTTTGAAATCCTGAATACTTGTTACAGGCTATAACTCGCTGTAACAAAAAAGAAAAGGCAGTATCGTACGATTTTCCGCTCTTAAAGCAGCTTTGTAAACTGTTTTTAACATTAATATGATTACAACGCTGTCGCAACCAACTAAAATTATTAAAAAACAAATCTTACCAATAAACTGACGAAATAGTAGAAAGGGAAAAATCCCCAGTTAACAACTCTCTTATGCAAATTTAACACTTCTGTTATTGTTTTGTATTGTTTATAAATAAATGCATACAATATTGTAAGGTGCATCGGGGGATGGCCCTCCTCGACCCTCATGCACCAATGACGGGGAGAATAAATGGTCCACCAAATTGGTGGTTGAAAATTAAAAAATAAAAAATTCTAAAATGATTAACATAACTTAGAACAATGGGCGTCTAGTTTCGGCTTTAGATTAATTGCTACAATGTCACTAGAGGCAGGGCTGCCATAGTTCTGAGACAAAAAACTGAGATTTTGACAAGCATGTTTTTGGCGTGTAAAATGGGCGTAAAGTCTATATAAATAAACGCGAGAGGCATCCATGATGTCGTACGTCAGATAAAAAGCTATGATAAATAGGAGAAAATGTAGTCCCATCTTCTGTGCGTCGAAATACTTGGACTTAAAGGGAATACATAGATATCTACAATAATTAGTAACTTTTCAAAGTGATAAATGAAGGGTGAAACAGAACAAAGCCATACATATTATTGTTTTCAAGATATCAAGTAATTAAGTAAAATTCAAAACCAGTTTCTGTTTTTTGTGTAGTTTGACAGAAATCCTGAGATTTTGGACAGAAAGCCTGAAAGCCTGAGATCTCTGAAAAAGCCTGAGAATTCAGGCCCATAGCTTGAGAAATGGCATTTCTGTAGAGGTAAATCGTCTCACTTCTACGAACTTGATAATGTAATACTACAACAAGTGAATGCAAATCCATATATAGGTGTAACCAGGGATTTTCAAAAACCCTGGTGTATGGAAGGGAATCCGGGTCAAAAGTCTTAATGTGTTAATTGTATTTCTGTAATGTCTCATGTGTTTAAATATTGCAGATTTATTCTTCTTTGTGACAAATTCATTATTTCAACATTGCAATTTTTAAAGCCAAATGCCTGAATGTGTCTAGTATATAAACCACGTGTATAAACGTTCATTACATATACTTGTCACAAAATGTCACGGGTAGAGCGTACTGGTCGTATATAGCTCTTGTTATCGGTTACACCCAAAATCTATTGTTCGAGTTGAAACAATTTCACAATATTCATGATCTATTCATGTAACACGTAAAAGCGTGCACATTTTAAGTGGCCGCCAGAGAGGCCGTGTCATAAGTTTAGTTTTGTGCTAATGCATGTAAACGTATAGGTATATTTTCCTTAAACGGCAAAATTGTATAAGGGCCTCGCGTGTAGATTCAATACTGTAGATTTAGCCACGTTTGTCACGGACTGAACGGGGCAAATAATGATTTGGGCGTAATGTTTGCTATAAAACCCATTGTCTTCTAGCTTTCGCCGGGATCATCGAAAGTACTTTGTTGGAACAGAGATTGGACGGCAAATTTCACAGGCAACATGTGGTTAGTAGTTTTATTAAACTTTTATCGTATATTTGTATTCAGTGGGCGGCGCCATCTTGTTTGGCGGTTACGACATCCGGTTAGCATTGATGTTTCTCAAACATAACTTTAGACTAGCATATGGGTTTGAAGTTACTTTATTAGATGTAATTATTGTAATTGATCATTAATTGTAAAACAATATTAATTTGATAACAGTGGATAATAGGTGCATTAGTTAACGTTGGCGTATAACTCAGTGATTGTAATACACGATTGTTAACATTGCGTGCAAACATAACTCAGTGAGTGTAATATATGAGTTATTTGATCATGTTTATATTACATGTATTAGGGGCATTGATTAACAGCGACGTACATAGCGTATACATGGCGTTGTAGAATATGTATACATTGCTACTCATCATTAGTACAGCTTACATATATTGATTGAATAATGATTTGTTTGGGTAATGATAATTATGCAAGATTGTTATGTTTGTAAACCGACAGCTAAAACGTATGTATAATTACAGCCTAAGCCATCCAGGATATAAGCCATCCAGGGTTGGAGTAAGCCATCTAGGTTTGGATATCCAGGAGTGGAGCTAAGCTTCCACGAATAACGTTACAAGCGGTGGAGACGGTCCCCGTACCTGCGCAGCCAGGTTTTACTAACGACAACCCCCGGGACACAAGGTGGGCCCGTTACCAGTCCTCACTGGAGGAATATCATTCACAATCTCAGTGGAGATTAACTATCATTGCATCGCGTCATCAACCCTTACAGAAGGCATTTGATGACAATCATCCATTGAATTCGCGCATCATCATCTTCATGAGCTCTCGCGCATCACAGTTATCGCGCTAGATCAACATTGTTATAGCTTTAACAACACTTTAGTGTCTTAGACATTCAGTATTTATAACAATACTAAGAACGTCTTAAACGTTCAGGAGAACATTCTTTTCATAGTTCATTTGTGTATTCGCTTGTTTTTTTAGATAATTGTATATATATTAAACATATTTTAAAAGTTGCATTAAACTTATGTAAATGCATTCACCGTCATTGATTCTTTCCTGAGTTAGCCCAACCACTAAGGTCATCCTGTGACAACTGGTGTCAGAAGTGGGATTTTGGGCGACTACGGAGGGAAAGAATCAATAAGTGATCTTTATTATGATATACTAAATCTCTACTTATTATTTTAGAATTGTGTACCACCCTCTGATCCATCAAGGCGACTGTCGACGATCACGGCTACAGCTTGGAAGACAAGTCAAGACACGACAAGGGTAGGGTGAGTCCAAACTGTTGTTTTGTCCGTTCTTTCCTTGGCGCGAGGTCGCAGTGGTCTACACGAGTGGGTCTGAGGCACTTTTGCTCAATAATTTGGGTGTTTGTTTTACCTCCCTTGATATACACATAGTATCCAATTAGGTTGGCGAACAAGACGTTCTACTCATGTTGTGACACTCGAGTATACTTATATTGATGGGAGAAGTAAATATACATGTACATGTTATGCACATTTCTATGATTGTTTAAGGTTATGTCCAATATCAAATATAGATATTTTATGTAGTGTATATGTTGTGTGGAAGCTAGATACTATCTATACATAACCGTTAGGAGTTAGCGCTAGTACAAATGTGTATGTACCTTGTCCTATGATGATGCCCAGGTATTTACTGAGGACACAGTGACTTACCATTAGTAGTTAGTTGAGTAGAATTATTAGTGACGTGTGTATTGTAATTATTGTAGTGTGTAGGTCACAATGTCTATAACCATGACGTCCATAAAGGATCTTACGGAAATGGGTAAGGAGTTAGGGTATGCTGGAGAGGAGCTTAGAACCTTTGTTAAAGACGAACAGGCTAGGGAAAGGGAATTTAGACTTAAGGAAAGAGAATTAGCAAAGCGGGAAAGGGATGAAGAGAAAGATAGGTTAGAATTCGAAAATAGGTTAGCTAAAGAGAAGCTAGAAACTGAGAAAGATAGGTTAGAAGTAGAAAGTAGATTAGCTAAAGAGAAGCTAGAATTAGAAAGTAGACTATCCACAGAGAAGCTAGAATTAGAAGGCAGGTTAGCTAAAGAGACGCGAGATGATGAAAGCAGAATAGTAAGGGAGAAGCAAGAGTTAGAACATGAGAGGTTCGAAACAGATGGTAGACTAGCTAAGGCTAAGATGATAATGGAAAGGGAGCAAAAAGAGTTTGATCATAAGTTAGCTTTAGAGTTGGAAGCAGCTAAGACACATAGTAAGGAAAGTAAAACTGAAGGGAAAGATAGTTATTCTGGGAAGGTAAAAGGTTCGAAGTTACCATACTTTGATGCTGACAAAGATAACATGGACAGTTACTTGTTACGGTTTGAGCGTTATGCTGAGTTACAGGAATGGACCAAAGATAAGTGGGCAGTTCATTTAAGTGCGTTATTGAGAGGCAAGGCCTTAGATGTATTTTCTAGATTACCTAGTTTAGATGCTCTTGACTATGACAAGTTAAAGGATGCTCTTTTAAAGAGATTTGAGTTAACTGAAGAAGGTTTTAGAAAGCGGTTTAGAGCGTGTCTGCCTGAGAAAGGCGAGTCATTTATTCAGTTTATTAGTAGGTCTAGAAATTACTTAGATAGGTGGTTAGAGTTAGGGAAGGTAGCGCAGACTTATCAGGGCCTCGTAGATTTCTTGTTGCGGGACCAGCTATTCAATGTTTGTAGTAGAGATCTGTTCTTATTTCTCAAAGAAAGAAAATTAGCTAGTGTAGGAGAAATGGCAACACAAGCAGATCAGTTTGCCGAGGCTCGAGGTGGAGCTCATAATGTAGTGTCGAAAGACAGAACTTTTAGAGATAGGCAAGGGGACGATCATAAACAGAAAGGCCAGAGTGGAAACTATAGAGGTGGAGGTAGTTCGATGGGTGCTAGAGGAGGTAGCAATAGTGGTAACATAGGTAGACCTTTTATTCGTTGTCGTCACTGTAATGGGAATCATGCTTCACATGAGTGTAGGAAAGCGGTGAAAGTGTCCGCTGTCGTAGACAATTTTAGTGAAAATAGTAGAGTGGACAACAATGTAGGGAGTCAGAACCAAGGTTTTAACAACCCATGGAATTTCGGTAGAGGTAGAGGTGGTCAAAACCGAGGTAGAGGTAGAGGCAGAGGTAGTAATAGTCCGGTTATTAAAACCGAGAGTAGTAGCTGTTGTGTAAAAGCGGATGGTGTAATGACGAAGATCGGAACATGTCTCTTTCCGTATGCAAATCTTCCAACGGCAGATGGTAGAGTGAATGGCACGGACGTAATTGTAATGAGGGATACAGGTTGTACAGGTGTGGTAGTTAGGCGTAGTTTAGTTACGGATGACCAGTTGGTAGGTAAACAGTCACCGTGTATGTTGCTAAATAAGTCGGTAGAGCACGTGCCAATAGCGAGAATAGATGTAGATACACCTTTCTTTAAAGGGACTACAGAGGCACTATGTATGGATGACCCGATGTATGATTTAACGATAGGGAACATAGATGGTTCAGCACTTCCGGTAATGTCCGATTTTAGAAGTAGCATAAGTAATGCCGTAGAGACTAGAGCGCAGGTTCAGAAGCAAGCTCAGGCTTATAGAAAATTAAAGGTTCCTGCAGCCGTAGGTGACATATCTAAAGCGGAGTTTATAGAAGCACAAACTCAAGACGAGTCATTAGGTCCTTGTAAGGTGAAGGCCAAGGATGGTGTAGTGAAGAAGTGTAAAGGGTCCGGTAGATGTAAGTTTGTACATAAGAATAGGTTATTGTACAGAGAATTTGAAGATAGTGGTAGTAGACAGTTTCACCAATTAGTGGTACCTACCCAGTATAGAACGACAGTGCTTAAGGTAGCTCATGAGTCGATTATGGGAGGTCATTTAGGCGTAAAGAAAACGTCAGATAGAGTATTGGCAGAATTTTATTGGCCAGGCGTTAGTGGAGATGTAACTAGGTATTGTAGGTCCTGCGATGTATGCCAAAGGACAGTACCAAAAGGTCGAGTGACCAAAGTACACTTAGGTCAGATGCCACTGATAGATACACCATTTAAGCGGGTAGCCGTAGACATAGTTGGACCAATTTTTCCAGTGTCGGATAGGAAAAATAGGTACATTTTAACCATGGTAGACTATGCAACTAGGTATCCGGAGGCAGTAGCATTGCCCTCAATTGAAACTGAGAGAGTAGCTGAGGCATTAGTTGATATGTTCAGTAGGCTAGGTGTACCAGAGGAAATGCTGACTGATTGTGGGTCACAGTTTACGTCAGAACTTATGGCTGAAGTAAGCAGGTTATTGTCTTTGCGTCAAATCATGACAACACCATATCACCCTATGTGTAACGGGTTAGTCGAACGATTTAACGGGACGTTAAAGCAAATGTTACGGCGTATGTGTACCGAGAGACCCAAAGATTGGGACAAGTATCTCAATGCTTTATTGTTTGCATTTAGAGGTTCCACAAGAGAGTTTAGGATTTTCTCCGTTTGAGTTATTGTACGGTAGGTCAGTTAGAGGTCCCATGAGGATTCTTAGAGAGATGTGGGCAGGTGAAGTAGATAGTGATGAGGTTAAGACTACATATCAGTATGTTTTAGATCTGAAGGAGAAACTAGAGGAGACTTGTAAGATAGCTCAAAGTCAGTTAGTTAAGGCAAGTACCAAGTATAAACGGTACTATGACCAGAAAGCTAGAGCTAGGAAGTTTAAGATAGATGACCAGGTGTTACTGTTACTCCCGACCGACAATAACAAGTTGTTATTACAATGGAAAGGTCCGTTTTACGTTAGAGGGATAGTGAACACTATGGATTACCGTATCGAGATAAACGGAAAGTTAAAGACCTTTCATGCGAATATGCTGAAAGAGTATATAAGTAGAACCGATAATGTGCAACAAGGGGTGTTAACCGTAGTTAATGTTGCAGTTATTGAGGATAGTGAGAAGACAGTAGTGAGGACACTAGTCCCATGTATTTTCCCATTAGTGTAGGTAAGGAGACAGCAGCCGATGTAGACATATCGGGCATGCTTAGTGTAGAGCAGCAACGAGAGATGGGTAGTTTACTCTCGGAGTTCAGTGATGTCTTGTCCGAAAACCCGGGGCAGACAGATGGAGTGCAACATGATATTGTACTCACATCAGGGGAACCAATAAGAATTAAGGGGTATCCCATTCCATTTCACTCCCGATCAATTGTTGATGAGGAGGTGAAAGACATGTTGAAATTGGGTGTCATCGAACCTTCAAACGCCCCATTTTCATCCCCAGTCGTACTTATTAAGAAGAAAGATGGGTCAATTCGATTCTGTATCGATTTTAGGCAGCTTAATAAACGTACCATCTTTGATGCAGAGCCAATGCCTAATATTGAGGAGGTATTCTCTAAACTTGCGGGATATTCGTATTTCTCCAAGTTAGACCTCAGTAAAGGTTATTGGCAAGTCCCACTTACAGACCGAGCTAAAGAGATGACCTCCTTCGAAACTTCGCAAGGACTGTTTAAGTTCAAGGTCATGCCCTTTGGTCTCGTAAACGCCCCAGCAACATTCTGTAGGTTAATGAGGAAAGTCCTGAAGGATTTGTCCAACACAGACAGTTTTGTAGATGACATCCTGGTGTTTACAACAACATTTGAAGACCATATTAAGGCTCTACGTAATCTGTTGGAACGGCTACGCCGGTTTAAACTGACTGCAAAACCTAGCAAGTGTCACATAGGTTACGCAGATATAGAGTGTCTGGGTCATGTTGTCGGGAGGGACCAGAAATTGAAACCAAACCCCGACAAGGTTAAGGCAATTCAGGAAGCACCAAGACCCGAGACAAAGAAACAAGTTAGGTCATTTTTAGGGTTGGCGGGTTTTTACAGGAAGTTTATTCCAAACTTTTCGGCTATAGCTGCACCTTTGTCAGACTTGACAAAGAAAGGTCAACCCAATAGGATAACTTGGGGGGAAAGCCAGGAGCGAGCTTTTGTCTCTTTAAAGGGGAGTCTGGTCAAAACCCCAATACTAAAATTACCTGAACTTGACCAGGAGTTTATCCTCAGAACGGATGCCTCCGATATCGGGGTGGGTGCAGTCCTACTGCAAGAGCAAGATGGGTGTAGTCTCCCCGTGGCTTACGCAAGTCGGAAACTATTACCCCGGGAATGTAACTACTCTGTTATCGAAAGGGAGTGTCTTGCAGTAGTGTGGGGTGTCAGTAAATTCCTACCGATATGTTTTTGGTAAGGAATTTGTCTTGGAGACTGACCACCAACCGTTAGCTTATATGAATAAAGCAAAGGTAGCTAACAGTAGGTTAATGAGGTGGGCACTGACTCTGCAGCCTTACCGGATGAAAATTAAAGCGATCCGAGGAAAGGACAATATTGGGGCAGACTATTTAAGTCGCCGCACATAATGACCGGTTTAATACAATAGTGTATTGCAGTGTATTGTACAATAATAGTATATGTTACGACAGGGTAGTGTACAATTGTAGAATAGTGTTGAAATTGTAATTACATATTATAGTTAGGTTATAACTGCAGTGGATGTTTTCCGGAAGACGGTCGTTGTACTGGCTGAAGGTTGCATCCCTCAGTAGTAATAGTTAACATACTCAAGCGATTGAGCGATCAGCTTCTACGTTTTGTCGCTCATTTGCTCAGAAGAATTAATAGTTTCTTAACGTGTAAATATTAATTATCATTTTGTTGAATTTTAAAAGTGTAGCACTTTCTTTAAGTGGGGAGATGTTGTCACAAAATGTCACGGGTAGAGCGTACTGGTCGTATATAGCTCTTGTTATCGGTTACACCCAAAATCTATTGTTCGAGTTGAAACAATTTCACAATATTCATGATCTATTCATGTAACACGTAAAAGCGTGCACATTTTAAGTGGCCGCCAGAGAGGCCGTGTCATAAGTTTAGTTTTGTGCTAATGCATGTAAACGTATAGGTATATTTTCCTTAAACGGCAAAATTGTATAAGGGCCTCGCGTGTAGATTCAATACTGTAGATTTAGCCACGTTTGTCACGGACTGAACGGGGCAAATAATGATTTGGGCGTAATGTTTGCTATAAAACCCATTGTCTTCTAGCTTTCGCCGGGATCATCGAAAGTACTTTGTTGGAACAGAGATTGGACGGCAAATTTCACAGGCAACATGTGGTTAGTAGTTTTATTAAACTTTTATCGTATATTTGTATTCAGTGGGCGGCGCCATCTTGTTTGGCGGTTACGACATCCGGTTAGCATTGATGTTTCTCAAACATAACTTTAGACTAGCATATGGGTTTGAAGTTACTTTATTAGATGTAATTATTGTAATTGATCATTAATTGTAAAACAATATTAATTTGATAACAGTGGATAATAGGTGCATTAGTTAACGTTGGCGTATAACTCAGTGATTGTAATACACGATTGTTAACATTGCGTGCAAACATAACTCAGTGAGTGTAATATATGAGTTATTTGATCATGTTTATATTACATGTATTAGGGGCATTGATTAACAGCGACGTACATAGCGTATACATGGCGTTGTAGAATATGTATACATTGCTACTCATCATTAGTACAGCTTACATATATTGATTGAATAATGATTTGTTTGGGTAATGATAATTATGCAAGATTGTTATGTTTGTAAACCGACAGCTAAAACGTATGTATAATTACAGCCTAAGCCATCCAGGATATAAGCCATCCAGGGTTGGAGTAAGCCATCTAGGTTTGGATATCCAGGAGTGGAGCTAAGCTTCCACGAATAACGTTACAAGCGGTGGAGACGGTCCCCGTACCTGCGCAGCCAGGTTTTACTAACGACAACCCCCGGGACACAAGGTGGGCCCGTTACCAGTCCTCACTGGAGGAATATCATTCACAATCTCAGTGGAGATTAACTATCATTGCATCGCGTCATCAACCCTTACAGAAGGCATTTGATGACAATCATCCATTGAATTCGCGCATCATCATCTTCATGAGCTCTCGCGCATCACAGTTATCGCGCTAGATCAACATTGTTATAGCTTTAACAACACTTTAGTGTCTTAGACATTCAGTATTTATAACAATACTAAGAACGTCTTAAACGTTCAGGAGAACATTCTTTTCATAGTTCATTTGTGTATTCGCTTGTTTTTTTAGATAATTGTATATATATTAAACATATTTTAAAAGTTGCATTAAACTTATGTAAATGCATTCACCGTCATTGATTCTTTCCTGAGTTAGCCCAACCACTAAGGTCATCCTGTGACAATACTTCTTTTTTAAAAATGCAAACACGCAACATTGCAATTGATCAATTCATTGATGTAAATTGTCCAGTCTACTACATGCATACTTGTTGCTTTGTAGCGACACATACAACATTACAAGTTTGAAATGACAAGATGCCGTCTTGTTTGTTTCTCACATGAACCTAAATTTCGACACTACCCAGTTCTGCAACTTACGAATTACGAACTTCTAAATATGTAATACTCATTTGACATTATGACAACAGGTGGAGGTAAATTGAACTATAGAAATAATGGCTGATCCCTTCATACCTTGACCGATGGATATAGTACTTAGCAGAGTTGATCTTCAAGTCAGCACATATTGTTGGAATTTCACTTTGCTAAAAGAAATGCTCACTCAATCCCAAGAGCCCGCGCTATGACGTCATCACCGTGTTGTGAAGCAAGCTGTCAAGAATCCAAATAACAATAATACATGGGAGTGGCTGGTTAACGTCCCCATCTGACAGGCAAGGTTAGGGGACATGTCTTGCTTAAGGACATACCAAAGTAACCCAGTGGCGCCAGCGATGCTCAAACATGTGGTCTCTGGAGTCCGTGTAACATGCTACCTAGACCCTGCTATCATGATAAAAACATAAGCATGTGAATAATACTGGAGCATACACCAAGTAGTAAAACCTGCATCATGTAACACTAATTTATTTAAGTTTTCCAAGTTGAAGCTGTAAGATGGAGGGGAGACAATTCTACTTTGTGACGAGGCTCATGATAGAACTCACTGATTGAACACCTGATGATTGCAAAAAAGACTAAAATGTGAAAAAATAAAGAATGAACTGGATAAAACATAGACTAGACTTTTCTTTTAATATAAGTGAGTAAGTTAGTAAGTAAATATTTTATTTAAGTTTCACGTGCATAATATACAATCATAGTATGGAAGGAAATAAATAGCACCCGGCCCAATGGGCCTATAAGTCACCTTTAGTTTATAATGTTACAATATATACAACTAAATGAAAGAATTGAAATGACTAATATATATAGTCACACTTTGCCTGTAGGGTCAAGGTCACATGCATTATGTTGAAATGACCTAAAGGTGGAACATCATGTCTTGTGGCTTAAAAAACACACTATGAAATGTGTAACAACAACACGTGTTAAAGTTCGTATAGTTTATTACGTTGAATAACACAGTGATCGTATATATTTATTAAACAAGTAATTGTGGATGTAAGCAATTTCAGTTCAACACATAAAGTTAATCAGTTACTTCTGCAACAGAGTCAGATTCAATTACTTCCTAACCCTAACAACACCGAAAACACCGGCACAGTTCGTAACACCGAACCGTTCTTTATCGAACCAAGATCCTAACCGACAGCCTAACCTTTAGCACTATCTGCCTACCGTAACTGTTCTTCATCTTTCCAGCTCTGTCTCTACTGCTTTATGCAGGCCAATATATACTAACAGCCCCTCAGATCTTGTTTCTGCAGGATATGTAATATAAGTATAGTAACACTAATATGATGCTTTTACAGTTGTCAAAGTTTAACTGGTCAGCTCATTGACCATTACTTAATGCGGAAACAACATCATCCCCGTTCTTTAGATTACTGGAGTTCAAATATCAATCATGTCCAGGTACATCAGGATATGTGTCAAATACCCATTTGTGACCGTTCGGTGTCACCTGCTGACCACACCATACATGTACAATTTAAGGTCTAAAATATTATTAGTTATAGAGTGGGGGGGGGGGGGGGGGAGGGGGAGGGGGGGGGGGGGGGGTGCGTAAGTTCGGGTTCGTTTCTAGCCTTATAAAACGGTTGCGGTAGTGCATTGATAGGGTAAAAATGTCCGTTTTCAAATAAAAGGATTGAACAATGTATTAAACTACTACTACTACTACTGAGGAGGGCAAGGGTTATATCCTTTATATGTGAAAATAATATTAGCCATTATGCGTCGAGCGAGCGAAGCGAGTGAAAAAAAAGATTAGCTATTATGCGTCGAGCGGGCGAAGCGAGCGAGAATTTTTTTTATACTGAGGGCGTGCATCGAAATTGTTTGATTATTTATATATAGTAACATGGACATACATGCATGATCTGGAATTTTTAGTGGGGGTGCGCCCCCACCCCCGTCCCCCCCCGGTATCCGCTAGTGATGATGATATGAAAAGGATATCCTAGACCTCTGGAGGGGAAGGGTGCAGAGTTCACTGGGTCGCTAACGTCTCCTGTGGGTATGGGGAGCAGGGGCGTCATGTATCTAGACCTTCTTTGATGTGCAGGCCCGACTATTTCTAGTGAGGTCCGGGCATGCTTCCCTGGACATTTTTGAAAAAATAGGACGTCTCTGGTGCGTTTTGGCGTATATTTAGATATAAATTTAATCAAAATCACACTTCAAAATTCAACAAATTCAAACACTATTATATATTTCATTGTTATACTTTTCAACCATGCATGTGCAAATTATGTGCAGGCCCGGGCCTTTTGGCCTCACAGGTAGCTATGCTACTGGGGAGGGTAGTGCATAAAAGACAAGTTTACGAACGGCAAGACGATTTTTGATATGTGCCGTCCTCCGTTAAGGGTGCATCTGTAAACGTCCGTATGTAAAAGACACACAAAGACGTCAAATACATGAAACTAGGGGGAGAGGCGCGGAAAGGAAGAAAAAACATTAAATTGACTAATTTCTATGCTAATATACATCATTTGAGATGAATTATCGCTACAATGAAGTATAGAACTACAACGATTAAATTCTTTCTTTCAAAAAACATGTATTCATAAGTCAACAAATTTACCAAAACAGTTAATGATTGAAATGAAAGTAGAAGAAAAAACAAGAGTGATGTCAGAAAAAGTGATGGGCATTGAGAGTGAAAATAAATAGTTAAAGAGTGATGTAATGAGCCTCAAATCTCAGCTTACCACCATGAAAACAAAAAGCCAGGAAGCTGATACTAGGTCCAAGGAAGCTATGTGTAAAGCTAACTACAATGAGCAATATTCCAGAAAAAATAACATTACATTCTAAACATCAAAGAAACACTGAATGAAACGAAGTAGATTTGACTTCCAATGTCTGTGACATGCTCCACAATAATGGTGTCACACTCCAGCCATCGAAGATAGTCGCCATCCACCGAATCCCAGGAAAAACGGGTCAAGCCAGACCTGTACTCATAAAACTGACCAACAACAATGAGAAGACGAAAATTACGAGGAAGAGGTCTAACTTTAAACAAATAGGCCACCGTCTTATTGACGATGTCACAAAACTCAACCCACAACTCATCAAGGGCCTTTGGGATCACAAGGATATTGACCAGGCATGATATTATAACGGGTCCGTTTATGGGCAGACCGGGACAACAAATTGATCTATTTGATGACATAGCGACTGTGGACAGTAACTGTGATGATGATTTTTTGATTTTTTAGCTCTACTGGCAGAGCTTACGGGATGGCGAGTTGTCCGACGTCTGTCGTCCGTCGTCCCTCCGTCCGTTGACTTTTACTTCGTTAAGACGATAGGGCCTTCACTTTTCATCTGATCTTTACCAAACTTTAACATAGTGTTAATATCAATGAAAGCTCGAATAAGTTCGAAAACCGGACGGATCGGACCAGTAAGAGCGGAGTTATGTCCCTTGATTTAGTTAAAAATGCTGTATTTTGCCTCGTTAAGACGATAGGGCCTTCATTTTTCATCCGATCTTTCCCAAACTCTCCGACGTCTGTCGTCCGTCGTCCCTCCGTCCGTTGATTTTTACTTCGTTAAGACGATAGGGCCTTCACTTTTCATCTGATCTTTACCAAACTTTAACATAGTGTTAATATTAATGAAAGCTCCGAAAAGTTTGAAAACCGGCCAGATCGGACCAGTAACAGCGGAGTTATGGCCCTTGATTTAGTTAAAAATGCTGTATTTTGCCTCGTTAAGAAGATAGGGCCTTCATTTTTCATCCGGTCTTTCCCAAACTTTATCAAGATGTTAATATTAATAAAAGCTCGGACAGGTTTGAAAACCGGCCAGATCGGACCAGTAACAGCGGAGTTATGACCCTTGATTTAGTTAAAAATGCTATATTTTGCCTCGTTAAGACGATAGGGCCTTCATTTTTCATCCGACCTTTACCAACTTAACCCGGGGCTAGAGAGCTAGCATATTTCACTACCGCTCATGAACAGTCTCAATCAAAACGAAATTGCAATGTTTCGTATGTGTCGTGCTCGGCCGTTTCAAAAAGTCCGTTATCATACTCTTTTTTTACCAGATTGGTAATATCAATGAAAGCTCGGACAAGTACGAAAACCGGCCAGATCGACTAGTAACAGCGGAGTTATGGCCCTTGATTTAGTTAAAAACGCTATATTTTAACTCGTTAAGACGATAGAGCTTTCATTTTTCATCTGATCTTTACCAAGCATTATCAGATTGGTAATATCAATGAAAGCTCGGACAAGTGCGAAAACCGGCCAGATTGCACCAGTAACAGCGGAGTTATGGCCCTTGACTTAGTTAAAAGCGCAATATTTTGCCTCGTTAAGATGATAAGGTCTTCATTTTTCATCCGATCGTTACCAAACTTTACCAGATTGTTAATATCAATGAAAGCTTGGACAAGAACGAAAACTAGCCAGATCGGACCAGTAACAGAGGAGTTATGACCCTTGATTTAGTTAAAATGCTATATTTGTCCTCGTTAAGACAATAGGGCCTTAATTTTTGATCAGAAGTTCCAGGTCTAGTTGTGGAAATAATCGCCGTGTTCCGGTTGAATGATTTTTAGCAGAGTTATGGCCCTTTAAAAGTTTTAATACACGAACTTTGTCTGGACTAGTTCTCCTGAACCCCTCGCCAGATTTCAGCGAAACTTTACAGGGTTGATCAGCACCAAACCTAGTTGTGCATATCATCGTCGCGTTCCAGTTTACAGATTTTTGGCAGA
This sequence comes from Cyrtodaria siliqua, assembly GCA_037043455.1. Classification (NCBI taxonomy): domain Eukaryota; kingdom Metazoa; phylum Mollusca; class Bivalvia; order Adapedonta; family Hiatellidae; genus Cyrtodaria; species Cyrtodaria siliqua. The sequence goes on along the minus strand of JAWPHD010002771.1, from coordinate 16,829 downwards.
GATCTGGCCCTTTAAAGGCTTTTGATGCACAAACATTTTACGGGCTAATTCTACTGAATCCCTGGCTAGATTTCAGCTGAACTTGACAAGGCTGATCAGTATCAAGCCTAGTTGTGCATATCATCGCCATATTCCAGTTGATTGATTTTTGGCAGAGTTATGGCCCTTTAAAGGTTTTAATAGACAAACTTTGTCCAGATTAGTCTCTGAACTCCTGGCCGGATTTCAGCGAATCTTGGTGGGGATGATTAGTACCAAGCCTAGTTGCACCTGTCATTGCCGTGTTCTGGTAAAATGAATTTTGGCAGTAACTTCGTACAGACTAGTTCTCCTGAACTTCTGGCTGGATTTCAACAAATCTTGGCAGGGATGATCAGTAACAAGCCTAGCTGCGTATGTCATCGCCATGTTCCGGTTGAATGATATTATACATAAACTTTATGTTTAACCATTAGAGCGTCCACAGGCCCTCTTGGCCTCTTGTTTTAAGGAATAATAATACTGAATCCTACCATTTAATACATGAACTCAAATTTAAACACAAATAACTGGATTATACACGTAGGTTGTATGGAAGTTGTGTGTTAGTTTTATATTGATTCTTTGAATGGAATAGGTATTTCAGCTTGTTTTCAACTTGTGATAGTCAGTTGACAGTTAATTGAAAAAGTAACAGTTATTTACTCTTGAGTGAAGTACTTTTAAGATTGGACAATAACAGATGTGTTGTTATACAGTTTACAGTTAAATAATTAGGCTTTATTATGAATAACAGTGATTTGAGGATTTAAAACATGGATGATATTAATATTTAAGTGACTGTGAATATTGAGGGTTGATTATTAATATATGGATCCTTTGTATTAAAGACATACACGTCTGTAACGGATTATTTAGAAAAAGTGAGTATTCTGACTTTAAATGTTTCTTGAAATTATTATTATTAATTTTCTTACATAGAAAAAAGAAAGTATACATTTTCATAATTATTTTATCAGGGTGTTTTCCAGCTTTAAATTGGAGTTTTCAACTCGTTTTTTGTACTCTAGCTACAAAAGCACTTTACAGTGATAATTGTTTTAAAGCAGTTCATTAATGTTAGGAAACTGCAGCCCTTAGAGTTTATATTTTTTAAATGATATACTTATTATGTTATCGTCTTACATAATTCAAACATTATGTTAACACATAACATGTTTGCCAAAGTCAGTGTTAATTTTTGCTATGATGCAGGCAGTTTTCATTTTGCCTTTTTGTTCGCATGTTTATTTATTTTCTTTCAAGTTGCATGTACTGTATGGGGCATTCTCTCTGTTTAGGTCGTATTTTTATTATTGGTCTTTAGTGCTGAATGATGGAGGCTAACATTTTGTCAGTTAATTGTCAGGGTATTGGCTCTGTTGAAAAGCGTTTATATGTAATTAATTACTTGAAATCGAAACAGTGTAATATATATTGCCTTCAAGATGTTCATTCACAAAAGCTACTGGAAAATGTATTCGATCACAATGGGGTTATGACTGCAAATTCAGCTCAGGTAACTCAAATGCCATAGAGGTTGCAATATTGTTTAATAAAGAATTAGAATACACTTTACATAATCATATATCTTGCTCCGAAGGCAATTTTGTTTTAGCAGATTTAACTGTTGATAATAAAGATTTACATTAATTAATATATATGGTCCAAATAATGACTCTCCTGCTTTTTATGAAAATATTGCATCGTTAGCAGAGACTATTAATAATGATAAAATGATATGGTGTGGCGATTTTGACCTAGTACAGAATCCTAAAATTGACTACCACAATTATAAATATGTAAAAAACAAAAATGCTCATGAAAAGATTTTGGAAATAAAAGAAAAATATAAACTTATTGACCCTTTTAGGGAAAATAGCCAATTTATAAAAAGATATATATGGAGAAGAAAAATCCATTAAAACAGGCCTAAATCTATGTCATATTCCAGTTTTAGACAGAAAGAAAGTGTAACAATAGAGAAAGAAATCCTCAAAAATATTGAAAAAATAGAGCACAACCTTATACCAGAAAGTTTGGATCTATTAGAAAATTTAAAAGAAACATTGTCTAATTTACGAAAACAAAAAATGCAAGGTTATGTTATCAGATCAAGAGCATGTTTTATCGAAGACGACGAAAGACCAACTAGCTATTTCTGCAATCTTGAATCTTATAATTACACTAGCAAAACAATACCAACAGTTGAAAAAGATGACGGTACCTTAATTACAGTGTAATCAATTTGAAGTTCTTGAAGAAACAAAATGCTTTTATGAATCTTTATGTTCTAGCAGAGATACTTACTGGATATAGATTTAGATATAGAACTGTCAAATTATGATATTCCCAAGCTTTCTTTACAGGAATCAAACTCTTTACAAGGAACAATTTTTGAACAAGCATCTTTATCGCTGAAAAAAATGGCCAATAATCGTAGTTCCGGTTCCGATGGATTTAGCGCTGACTTCTCTAAAGTCTTTTGGAAGCATTAAGGACACTTTGTTGTACGGGCAATACATGTTTGTTATTTAAATGAAGATTTATCTATAACTCAAAGAGAGGGGATACTTACTTGCATACCAAAGGATAATAAACCTCGTAAATGTTTAAAGAACTACAGACCTATCTCGTTATTAAATTGTGTTTATAAAATTACATCTGCTGCTATAGCCAACAGAATTAAAGCTACTTTATACATCGAGGTTTTATAGCGGGGCGATACTTGGGAGAAAATACAGACAGCTTTTTGATAGCATGCACTTTATTGAAGAAAATAATATACCAGGATTAATTCTATTAGTAGATTTCGAAAAGGCATTTGACTCCCTATCTTGGGCTTTTATTCATATAGTTTTAAAGTTTTTTGGATTTGGTATTATCTCATGGGTAAAAGTTTTATACAAAATTGCAAAACTTTCTATTAACAAAGGGGGACATTTATCATCGTCTTTTACAATAAATAGGGGATGCCGTCAAGGAGGCCCATTATCACCATATATCTCCATCTTGTGTGCAGAAGTTCTCGCTATTAAAATCAGGAACAAGAAAAATATTATAGGAATTACAATAGGAAATATCGTAAATTTTCCAATAAACCCAATATACAGATGATGCCTCAGTAATATTATACTGTTCAAATACTTCTCTAAACGAAACGCTTACTGAGTTATCTTATTTTGCACAATATTCGGGGCTTAACGTTAATTTTTAGCTCGACTTTTCGAAGAATAAGAGAGCTTATGTAATCACCCCGGGGTCGGCGTCGGCGTCGGCGTCGGCGTCCCACATCAAGGTTTTCGTGTAAGCTTGTTTACAAGTATACATCTCTTACATTTCTTATCCTAGCACAACCAAATTTGGCCATGGGCTTGCTTATAGCATTATCTTAAGGGCTGCCTAAGCAATTTTGGTTCCTGTAACCTATGGGCTCCCATGGAATCCAAATTATGCCCATAAAACGTGTCCCATTTCACATCAAATTGTGCGTGTAAGCTGTGTTTACAAGTCTATATCTCTTACAATTCTTACCCTAGCACAATCCGATTTGGCCATTAGCTTCCTTATAGCATTATCTTAAGGGCTGCTTAAGTAATTTTGCTTCCTGTAACCCCTGGGTACCCATGGAACCCAAATTCTGATAGCCCTTAAAATGTGTCTGTTTTAAATCAAATTTTGCGTATAAGCTGTGTTTACAGGTCTATATCTCTTGCATTTCTTGTCCTAGCTGAACTAAATTTTGGAATTGGTTTCCTTATAGAATGTTGTAAAGGGTTGGGTAAGTAATTTTGTCCCATGGAACCCAAATTGTGATGGGCCATAAAATGTGCAATAAAGGCAGATCTAGGTTTGCATGTAAGCATGTATATATCTATACATTTGGTTTGGAATTTCTTAAAGCATTATGCATCTTACTTTACTCATATTGGCATGGGCTCCCTCCAGCCCTCCCCCACCCAGCACCCAATCCCCACCCCCCCCCCCCCCCATCCCCACTTTTATTTTTTTACTTTATTTTTCTGTGTTGTTTTAGTCAATTCTTACACATATATGTTGCCCCCTTCCCCACCCTCCTGCCCCCCCACCCCCAACTTGAAACTTTTTTTTTTATATATTTCTGTGTTGCCTTTATCAATTCTTACACATGTTGCCCCCTCCCTCTCCCCTGCCACACACTCGAAACTAGAATTTTTTTTTTTTTTTTTAACATATTTCTTTGTTGTTTTGGTCAATTCTTACACATAGCTTCTTACACATATATGTTGCTCCCTCTCCCCACCCCATCCCCTGTCTCTCCCCCCTCACACACACACACACACACACACACTGGAAACTTTTTTCTTTTTTTTTTACATATTTCTGTGTTGTTTTTGTCAATTCTTACACATGTTGCCACCTCCCCCTGCCCCCTTCCCCTCTCCCGCCACCCCCACCACACACTCGAAACTAGAATATTTTTAATTTTTATTTATTTTTTTACATATTTCTGTGTTGTTTTGGTCAATTCTTACACATAGCTTCTTACACATATATGTTGCTCCCTCCCCCAACCCCACCCCCACTTTCCAGTGCTTCCCGCCACACCCCTCTCACACATACACACGAATTATTATCTTTTACTTATTGTTGTTTTGGTCAATTTTTACACATAGCTATGTTGCCCCCACCACCACTCGAAATATTTTTATTTTTATTTTGTTTTACCACATTTCTGTGTTGTTTTGGTCAATTCTTACTTTACGCATATATGTTGCCCTCCCCACCCCCGCCTCTCCCCCATCCCCTCTCAAAACTCGATTTTTAATTATTTCTTGTTTACATATTTTGTTGTTGTTTTGGTGAATTCTTACATAGCTTCTTACACATATAATTATACAAAATCAATAATGGACAAGTTAAGTAATTCATTTTGGGTCGATGTTTTACAATCATATGCATATATTAATGCGAAAAACAAACAACAATCTACAGACCAATTTCTTGCAAGTCCAATTTTTTATAATGATAATCTCAAGATTGGAGCAAAACCCATATTTTATGAATCATGGTATAACAAGGGTATTTTTCTAATAAATGATTTACTTAAAGAAAATGGAAAGTTATACTCAGAATTAGAATTCAATGAAACGTTAATATTAAAACTAATTATATTCAATACAATGGAGTACTTTCATCAATCAACTGTATGCTGATAAACAAAATATTACATTGTTACATAAAAAGTTACAAAACCCATTGCTTACAGCTAACATCTCAATCCTTATCAAAAATACCAAAGGTTCCAAAGATCTGTACAACATACTAAACAAAAATGAAGAAAAACCAACATCAAACTATAAGTGGGAGCAAATTTACGAGATAGACGATAAGACATGGAAAGATATTTACACGTCCCCATTATAACCTTAGTTCAACACTTCGATGGTTTCAAGTAAGAATCAACCACAGAATATTGCCAACAAAAATATTTGTTTACCATTAAAGCCATTGATATCCCTCTTTATTGATATCCCTCTTTGTAATATCTGTCACCAACAAGAAAATATTGCACATATACTTTGGTCATGCCCAGAAACTCAAACGTTTCTTAACGAAATTAAGACTTGGTTGTTAACAAAACATACATACTGAAAGGAAAAAGAAACGCATAATCAAAAACGTGCCTATACTACGTTATTGTATCCACTTATTCTAAGTAATATTCCAGATATATCTCAACGTGTTTTGTACAAAAAGGGGCTACAAGTAATTACAGAAAGGACAACTCTGTCATGCAGTAGACCTTTTAATCAAAGTATACTTTGTTACACGAAATTCATAAACGTTGAAGTTTCGGTTGAAAAAGTCGAGCCATTTCAGTATTGTGTTTAATGTTGAGATTGCAACGTTTAAAGCCTAAATTTGCTCACCTGTGCATTTTGTCGATAAGACAGCTTGATTTTGCATTATAATATTTAAAAAATCGGTAGTGGTGATAGGGCATACCTCCATACCCCACTAGCACACTTACGTCTGTGACGCTCAACTAAAAATATTCGTGTGCATAAAGTCTAAAAATGCCTGGTTATGCCCATGTAGGTATAAACTTAATTCAAAACTTCTAATATTTAATGATTGATTTAAAACTCTGTATAATAAACATGATAAATAATAAGACTAGTTTAATGCCTTACCGAGAGCAGTTTTTACATTATTCGCAAATATTTTTCTATTTGGATATTTTTCCTTTTCATTTTCTCTCTACTTGTCCCACAATGTCCGGATGAACAAAGAGATGTAGGGTTATGATACTGTCCATATTTAAAATGAACACTAATACAAAGTCTCATTTTTGTTTCTTTGAACATGTTTTCAAATCTTAAAGTCACGCTGCATGTATTACATCAATAATCAAACTGTTTGTCAAAACTGTTAAATCAATAATCAGTCGACCAACTATATTGAAATTATCGTCTCCATTGCTAATTCCATCTTGATTCTTATCAAAATGCGGTTAACAAGAAAATCTGGACTTTTTTATTTGATTAAAAACCGGTGATCTAGATCGCGGCGCCTTGCCGCAGCCATATTCACGACTGGTTAACGCGCAAATCATACACCACCGGTGCTATGTTAAAATGAGCAACTTCCGAGGATGGATTTGAGCGCACGAAATTTACAAAATCAGATCCCAGACATTAGAAACCACCATAAGGCCAAAGCTGGAGTATGTGATTTAGGTTGTCAGTCTCTCGAAAATACGTTCAGATGCGCGTCTTATTGGTGTTTTTTTTTATTTATTTTTTTATTTTTTATTTTTTTAACAATTGTCCACGGTTTATTTCCGATGTTCAGCGTATATTGAGCATACCATGAGAATGACCCTCTATATGATCCTGTCTACAACAACCAACTATTAATAGTTCTAATGGCATTTGACAATTGTCCTGTAAAACAAATTACACAACGATGTACTTGTGATTCCTGACATCAAGGGGTAGGCCAAATGAACTACAACTACCCTGAAACTAATGAGAAACACTGTTTTAATCCAGTTTTTAAAAATGTAACACCTAATTTAAACTTAACTCCTTATTTACTTATCACTTATCATGACTTTTTGTCTTACTGTCATCTTCTTTCCAAATATAAAAGTAATTTAAGGACTTTTCTGCGACAAGGACTATCACAACCAAACTTCTATGGTGGTGTCATTTATAAACTTCGTAAGATTCTTGGTCATGATCACTTTCATACTATCGTTGTTAAACTTGTTAAAAAGTTTATCAAAAGAGGTTATGACCCTATTATTTTGCAACGAACTGCATGCTTGGTGGTGGACTCATTTACAGTTCGCCATTATGCTTTCCTCTTTAATTGTACGATGACCGGACAGGCTGTGGACCCTATGATGACGCCTACCTAAAGCCCATTTGGGCGTTTAATGTGTGTCTATGATCTTTCTTGTCGTGCCCTTAATGGTTTATTCTCTTGTTGCTCTGGCTTCTGCCGAGTTATTTAGTACCTTCATTGTGGCTTTCTAGGCTTTTGTTTTTATATTTACAAGAGCATATTTGTTTTTACTTATATTGCCTATTGATGCTGCCTTGTTGGTTAGAGATTAGATCATGGCGGAGATTTCTTTATTGACACTGTCCTGTTTTAATGGGATGACAGTAGGGTAAGTGTGAGGTTTGGTGCACCCTAGAACCAGTTTAAACCCCCAGTTGCCTACTTTTCGACTGACCGTTCCAAGGCGGTAGCCCTATTGTCAATCATTTTGTGTTTGTGATGTCGTTTGCATTTATTATTACTTTTGCCTTCTTGTTTGTCTGTTTACGTGTTTGTTTCTGTATTTTGTGGTTGACTGTCGTCCTTGAATGCTACTTTCCCTGTCCGATCTTTTTATATTTCTTTTTACTATTTTACTAAATCTGCAAAAACGCGCACATCTGCACATAATACTTGAATGGGACAGTTGCAGGATGTAGAGATAGATATTTCATTAGCTCGAATCTTGCACCGATGCCTCAGATTTAGATATATATTTCATTAGCTCAAATCATGCACCGAAGCCGCAATTCTAGCACCATCTACCACCATCATGCAATGTTGGTCATATTTCCTCTAGTTACGCAAGATACCTTCGATTTAACGTAGTGTAATGTATACATTTCATCATACAATGTAAATTGGCTATATGGAAAGAAATGTATGTTGACCAGATTTTGTTTTGAACGTTTCCGCTTCATCGGGAGTTTAGGGGAAAACTTAGTATTTTTCAGATTTCAAAGCAGAAATTGTATTGTAACATATTGTAATTATAGTCAGGTAGAACAGCGATCTTCGATTTTGATACAAAATGGAATATTATGGAAACAACAAGACAACTCAGTTTGAGTTTGTAAATCTTCGGTGCTCCAATCCAGCCCCGGAGGTTGTTCAACTTATTTTAGCATACCACCGATGGCGTATGATATGCGCATTTACCAGTCGTGACTTTTAATAAATCATTGATGGCAAACTTTCAGTGATATTATTTAAAGAGTTAGAATTCATATATTTTTTCGCAGATCCACATAAAACCTATTCTTTATTCAGAAAATAATGCATAACCTGTACAAAGAAAAAACAAGCATGCCATAGTGTGTGTGTTGTTTTGTTGTTGTAGTAGTTTTTGTTGTTGTTGGTGTTGTTTATTACGAACTACCAATTCAGGGAAGTCGTACATATTTATCTGAAAAATGCATGCAGACGTCTGTTCTCACGGCGCAAGAAAATGACGTCATTTTGTGAAGGGGTTGTATTTAGTAAAACGTTAATAGCCATAAAACGACAAGGACTTGATATATTTCTCAGTTACGAATCGATTTGACTGAAGTTATTAAATAACATATCAAACGGTTTTTTCAGTGTTTTGCATCAAAAATACTTTTTTAGAACCTTGTGGCAGGTTATTTGAAAAAAGTCTCCATGAATGTCACAGTTATTTACCGGACACGAACTATGGACACGAAAGTACTTCTTTTTTACCTTTGACCTCTAACCTTGAAGCTAAGGACCTGTTATTTTTTTCATGTGACACATCCCTTTGTTATGGTGAAGACTTGTGCCAGGTTTTTTGAAAATCCTTCATGAATGTGAGTTATTTTCCGGACACGAAATTATTTCTTTTTGACATTTGACCTCTTAGTGTGACCTTAACCTTAGAGCCATGGACCTGGAGTTTGCGCGCGACACGTCGTCTTGTTGTGGTGAGCACTTGGACTAAGTTTTTTTGAAAAACTATTAATTATTGTCCGAATTATTTACCGGACACGATCGTCCGACGAACGGACGGATGGTGCGTGTTTCTAAATAAATAAATCAAGACACCATTTCAAATGCTTCATAAACATCATCAGATTGCCGTGTGTCCCTTTAAGATAAATGTCTAGAAGTTGTTTCTAATTTGTGTTTAACTCTAGCTCTACTGGCCAGCAGAGCGTATGGGTTGGCGAGTTGTCCGTCGTCTGTTAACTTTTGCCTCGTTATCACGATAGGGCCTTCATATTTTCATCGATCTTTTCCGTCGTCAGTTTACTTTTGCCTTGTTAATACGATAGGGCCTTCATTTTTCATCAGATCTTTTCCAAATTTTACCAGATTTTTAATATCAAGGAAAGTTTGGACAAGTTCGAAAACCAGCCAGATCGGATTAGTAACAAAGAAGTTTGTAGCCCTGATTTAGATAAAAATGCTGTATTTTGTCAATTTAAGACGATAGGGCCTTCAGTTGGCGAAGTTATGGCCCTTAAAGATTTTAATATACACACATTGTCCGGACGATTTCTCCTGAATCGCTGGCCGTTTTTCAACGAAATGTTGCAGGGCTGATCATGCAGAATCAAACCTGTTTGTGCATACCGAAGCCGTGTTCCAGTTAAATGCTTTTTAGTGGAGTTGTGCCCTTTACATGTTTAGGTACACATACTTTGTCCGGACTAGTACTCCTGAACCCCTCGTCGGATTTCAACGAAATTTGGCAAGGATGATCAGTACCAAGCATAATTGTGCATACCGTCACCGTGTTCCTATTGAATGCGTTTGGGCGGATTTATGGCTCTTTAAGTGTTTTTTTTACACAAACTTTGTCAAGAGTAGTTCTCCTGAATACCTGGCCGGATTTCAATGAAACTTGACAGGGATGATTAATGCTAAACTTAGTTGAGCATTTCTTCGTCGTGTTCAAGCTGATTGATTTTTGGAGTTTTAGTAGACACACTTGGTCCGGACTAGTTGTCATGAAACCCTGACCGGATTACAACTAAACTTTGCATGGGTGATCAGTACCAGCCTAGTTGTGAATATCATCGCGCCGTGTTCTGGTTGAAATATTTTTGACGAAGTTATGGCCCTTCAAAGGTTTTTAGACACAAACTTTGTCCGGACCACAGAGTGTCCAAAAAAAGGGTACCTAAAATAAACATATGTAAAGTTTTTATTTTTAATCAGGTAACATCAACATTTATACAACTTGTAAACATATATATATATATTACAGTGCTTAATCAAAGTTTCTATTTTCTAGCCTAGTAACCAGAGTGGCCTCCCTTGTTGTCAGTGACGCATTTCAGCCTATTTGGCGCACTGTGGACTAGTGCTTTTAAAGAGTCGTGAGAAATAGACCTCCATGCAAATCTTAAACGCCTTTTCAGTTGTTCCATTGTCATTGGTTCTGGATCTGAGTACTGTTTTTTTCATCTAGGACACTAAACAAATTCTCAATTGGGTTAAGATCTGGACTATTTCCTGGCCATTCATCTTTTGTTATGACGTTCGGAAGATTCTGTTCCCACCATCGATGAGCACTATCTGAAGCATGGGCTGGTACCCCATCCTGCTGGAAAGTTAATTTTGTCCTGTATTTTACCATAATGTTCTCGGTGATGTTTCCTGACTTCTTTTGACTCAGCAAAGTTTTCACTTCCTTTCCAATATTTCCTTCTCATAGTATGAAGATGTAACCGTTTGACCTGTTGGCATTATGCGAAGTCTCGATAAACCACTTGCTGTGATGGCTCCCCATATGTTTACATACGCACTGAAACTTTGTCCTCTTGGCTGCACCGTACTACATCAGTGTGTCTATTTTGTTCATAGAATAAATACTAGGGGATTCATCACTGAGAACAAAGTTCTCCCAGTCCCCTGCAGTTAAGTGACGTTAGGCTCTGGCAAATCTGAGCCGTTTCTCCTGCTGCTGCTCTCTCATAAGTGGCTTTCTTTTCCTTCTAAATGCATTCAAACCAAGTGAATTTTTGAGATACTTAGGTACAGATGACACTTATGTCTTCACCTTTTCCTTCTAGCCTGTTGCTCATTTTTCGTGTTGAAAATCCTCGTTTTATTTAGACGTTGTCAGCTCCATTATGACTTTTGAGGATAGTTTTGTTGGTCTCTTTCTCCTCTTTTTTCTCTGAAATTCACCACTTTCGTCTCTTGTTGTCCACTTTATCACAAATTTAAGATCTTTATTATTTCATTAATTCTGAAGCCCTATTTTTTCAGTATATAGGCTTGAGAGCGTTCAGAAATTAATTTGTTTTCACTGGAGGCCATTTTTTGCTCGACTATTCGAAGAATGAGAGAGTTTATGTAATCACCCCGGCGTCGGCGTCGGCGTCCCATATCAAGGTTTGCGGGTAAGCTGTGTTTACAAGTCTATATCTCTTACATTTCTTATCCTAGCACAACCAAATTTGAGCATGGGCTTCCTTATAGCATCATCTTAAGGGCTGCATAAGCAATGTTGGTTCCTGTAACCCATGGGCTCCCATGGAACCCAAATTATGATAGCCCATAAAATGTGTCCCATTCCACATCATATTTTGCGTGTAAGCTGTGTTTACAAGAAATATAAAAAGATCGGACAGGGAAAGTAGCATTCAAGGAGGACAGTCAACCACAGCACACAGAAACAAACACGCAAACAGACAAACAAGAAGGCAAAAGTAATAAAAAATGCAAACGACATCACAAACACAAAAGGGTTGACAATAGGGCTACCGCCTTGGAACGGTCAGTGGCAAAGTAGGCCACTGGGGGAGGGGGGGGGGTTAAACCGGTTCTAGGGTGCACCAAACCTCCCACTTACCCTACTGTCATCCCATTAAAACAGGACAGTGTAAATAAAGAAATCCCCGCCATGATCTAATCTCTAATCAACAAGGCAGCATCAATAGGCAATATAAGTAAAATACAAATATGCACGTGTAAATATAATACAAAAAAACAATAGCCTAGAAATATTTCTGTGTTGTTTTGATCAATTCTTACACCTAGCTTCTTACACATATATGTTGCTCCCTCCCCCTCCCTCCACCCCATGCCTCTTCCCCGCCCCCTCCCCCCTCCAGACACACTAATTTTTTTCTTCATATTTCTGTGTTGTTTTAGTCAATTCTTACACATATATGTTGCCCCTCCGCCACCGCCCCGCCTCTCCCCCAACCCCACCCTCACTTGAAACTTTTTTTTTTTACATATTTCTGTGTTGGTTTTGTAAATTCTTACATATGTTGCCCTCTCCGCCACTGCCTCCCCTTACCCGCCACGCCCCTCCACCCCCAACACCCCCCACACACACACTAGATTTTTTTTTTTTTTTTACATATATCTGTGTTGGTTTTGTCAATTCTTATACATGTTGTTACCCCTCCCCGCTCCCTGCCTCCCCTTCCCGCCCCAACCACACACTAAAAACTAGAAAAAAATGTCTTCATATTTCTGTGTTGTTTTGGTCAATTCTTACACATAGCTTCTTACACGTATATGTTGCTCCCTCCCCCACCCCCACACCCTGCCTCTCCCCGCCCCTCCCCCCACACACACTCAAAACTCTTCATTTTTTTTTACGTATTTCTGTGTTGTTTTGGTCAATTCTTACACATAGCTTCTTACACATATATGTTGCTCCTCCACCTCCCTGCACCCCTGTCTCTCCCCTGCACCCCACCCCCACATACACACTCGAAAGTTTTTTTTTTGTTTTTTTGTTTTTTTTACATATTTCTGTGTTGTTTGGTCAATTCTTACACATAGCTATGTCCCCCCCCCCCCCCCCCCACCACTCCCCCACCACCACACCCCCCACGCTCGAGACTGGAATATTTTTATTCAATGTTTATTGTTTTTTTACATATATCTGTGTTGTTTTGGTAAATTCTTACACATAGCTTCTTACACATATATGTTGCCCCCTCCATCCCACTCCCTGCCTCTCAACTCCCCCCCCCCACATTACCCCCCCCCCCCCCCCCACACACACACACACACACACACTCACACACTCGAAACTTTTTTTTATTTTATTTTGTTTTACCATATTTTTGTGGTGTTTGGTCCATTCTTACATAGCTTCTTACACATATATGTTACCCTCACCACCCCCACTAACCCCACCACCCACACTCGCCTCTTCCGCTCCCCCACTCTCACCCCCAATGAAAACTCGAATTTTTAAAAAAAATAAAAAATGACATATTTCTGTATAGTTTTGGTCAATTCTTACACATAGCTATGTTGCGCCCCCAACCCCACCCCACATTGTTTTAGCCTTGTTTTCTGAGGGTATATACTAGCTATATAATTTATTATTCTCTGAAAAATCGAATAGTCGAGCTGCGCTGTTCTCCGACAGCTCTTGTTATGAATGATGCCAACAAAATATTTGAAAATGACATCATCAAGTATTTATGACGTCACTTCATGTTTAGCGCCATATATTGGACAAATATGTTATAATTGTAAATGGAAGTAAATTGTGTACACTTGTATAGATGTGTACACTTGTATAGAGTTCTGTTAATTGATCTTAAATAAAAAAGTTACAGATGTATATTTTAGGTACCCGTTTTATTTGGACACCCTGCAATTCTACCTGAACCCCTGACCGGATTTTCACGAATTTGGCAAGGATGATCAATACCAAACCTAGTTGTGCATACCATCGCCGTCCGTGTTGCGGTTGAATGATTTTTGCCGGAGTTATGACTCTTTAAATGTTTGAACATGCAAACTTTGATCGGACTAGTACTCCTGCACCCTTGGCCAGATTTCAACGAAACATTGCAAGGATGATTAGTATCACGCCTAGTTGTGCTTATCATAGCCGTGTTACGGTTTAAAACATATGACGGAGTTATGGTCCTTTAAAGGTTTTAATACACAAACTCTGTTCGAACTAGTTCTCCTAAACCCTAGGTCAGATTTCAGTGAAACTCGGCAAGAACGATCAGTATCAAGCTTATTTGAGCATATCGTTGCCGTGTTCCGGTTGAATGATTTTGGCGGAGTTATTACCCTTTACAAGTTTTGAATAACTAAATTTATACATACTAGTACTCCTAAACCCCTGGCCGAATTTCAACGAAGATTGGCAAGGATGATCAGTACCAAACCTAGTTATGCATACCGTCTCCGTGTTCCTGTTGAATGCGTTTTGGCGGAGTTCCTGGCTCTTAAAAATTTAATACACAAACTTTGTCAAGACTAATACTCCTGAACCCCTGCCCTGGCCGGATTCCAACGAATCTTTGCAGGGATGATCAGTACTATAACCTAGTTGTGCATATCATATTTAGGGACTCGAGGCACAACATAATTATATAAAACGGGTGTTGACCTCCATTATGAAGGGACACCTCTACAGGGGTACAACTTGGATAACTTGCAGTAATGTATTATGACGGAGTTTCCTCCTTGTGACGCTAACTCCCTCCATACCTTTGAGATGTCAAGTTCATGTGTGGTGTATTTCTTAGTTAATTATATGTAGCAGCACAATAAGAAGTTTTCGTGATTTGGCGCCATCTGGTGGGCCCCCACTAGGGGGTAAGCGGGTGAAAAACCCATACAAAATTGAATATCTTGTCCAAATTTGAATGCATTTATAAAAACGTCTTTTGTCCTCCTGCTTAAAGGGACCTTTCTACATGGATACAACTTGGGGTGATTTATATGTTCGACTGCCATTTTGCTCAATGCAGGAAAAGTGTTTCTGCCATAAGTGCTACAACAATTAATACCCCCCCCCCCACACACACACACACCCCACCCCACCCACCACCAACCACAGACTCCATACAGCAAGTAGAGCGAGACCTCTTCGGGCTCTTGTTTGAAACGAAAGCCATTTTACAGAGATTCTGGTATCGCTTCTTATTGGCTTATACAGACACACCTTCTCTGGCTTATTTCATATGTATATTTTACGAGTAGTTATAGGCGCCTACCTCAGGGTCAGGTTTCATATAAAGTTGTATATTAAAGGTTGTTACAGGCGGCAACACCCAGGGCCAGGGTTATTATCAAGGTATATATTAAGGTAGTTTATTGGCGCCAACCCTCAGGGCATGGTTTCTTTTTTTTTGTAAATTTAACAAACTGCAATATACCCTTAACATGAAATCTGACCTGTAGGTTGCCGCCTTTAACAAACTTTATTATTCACCTAAAGATGAAACCTGACCCTTAAGGTTGTCGACTTTAATACACTTTAATATTCACCTAAAGATGAAACCTGACCCTTAAGGTTGTCGACTTTAATACACTTTAATATTCACCTTAAGATTAAACCTGACCCGAGGGTTGACGCCTGTAAACAAAATTAATATTCACCTTAGGTAATCAATCAGTGATATCACCTATTCGAATGAGTGATATCACTGATTCGAATAGGTGATATCTCTGATTTGAATAGGTGATATCATTCATTTAAATTTGAATCAGTGGTATCACCTATTCGAATGAGTGATGTCACTGAGTTGTATTAAAAATAATTTTAATACCATTTATTATGAGTGATATCACTGATTCAAATAGGTGCTATCACGCATTCAAATAGGTGATATCACCGATTCATTCTGAATGCGTGATATCACCTATTGAATGGGTGATATCAGCTATTCGAATCAGTGATATCACTCATTTGAATCAGTGATATCACTCATTTGAATCAGTGATATCACTTATTCAAAACGAATGAGTATCATCCATTCAAATAGGTGATATCAATGATTCGAATAGGTGGTGTCATCAGTGGTTTTTTTAGCTGTTTCTTTAGCCGTTATTGGGCTATATTCCCAATGCCAAACAAATCGCGGTATAAAATTCTTAATTATTACGGTATGGGTTAAGTTTCAAAGTATAGAAAACAAACACTGATCGCCCATTCAATAGGTGATATCACACATTCAGAATGAATCGGTGATATCACCTTTTTGAATGCGTGATATCACCGATTCGAATAGGTGATATCTCCAAACGGTATTAACAAGTAATACGGCGCCCCATAGCATTGCACAATTGATTTGCTATTTTCGTTTTAGATCTATATAGAAATTATGTATGTCAAGAGACAAAACGAATCCGCATTTTTCTCCTTAATTTTTTTTAAAACAATATCTATCAAACAATCGAGCGTGCGCCAATATAAAAATGCAATAAAAACAGGTGGTTACGTGTCATGTAAGTAAAAAGCCAATCTGTTGAATGATGTCACGGTCTATTTTGACACGTCACAGGTAGATTTACCCCATTTCTACTTTCGCTTTACTGTCTATGTCAGTTATAATTAAATATCTGAAAACACACACTAATAAATGTTCCCAATACATCATTCTGTGCTCCAGATTTACATCTCGTCATTCAGTTCTCAGAGTACACCATGTCAAAAGCTAAAGAGGTATAAACAGTAAGCTTGCACAAAATGTGTCTAAGAGTTTAAAGCGAATTCATGTGCTTCATTCTAACATCTCGTCAATGCGAAGCATCATTCAGTTTCTCAG